>JANSTV010055015.1:0-13111 GCA_027564135.1 Lestremia cinerea
TACCATTTTTTCAAGGAAAAAGACCGGATCTTTCGATAAGAATTACAGTTGGCGTGAAAAAGAAGGTATATTCGATGGGAGCGAACTGAGGCGAACTTTTCGCCACGCTTGCCAACTAATAAAGACCGAATATAATTTGACAGTTTGGGTATGGCAAGTTTTCATGCCGCGTTCACACGAAGTCTATCAAAAGGACGGTAGTTTGATATGAAATTAATCGCAAATAAAATTCTAACATCAACTATCAGGAGATCAGAGTTCATGTCAAATTGATTCTACTTCGCTTCCAGCAATTATCGCAACTTGACAATTTCTTAGGTTTGTCGTGTTTTGAGTATTACGAAGAACACCATTGTTGCATGTGACTCCGATAAGAAAGGTCATTCCCCGGTTTCCTCGGTGAAAGTATTCTCATCGAGACATTTTCTTGGAGGCTCTTAGTGAGCATGAATGAGAAATAAAATGAGCTATTGAAGCCCGAAAAGTGTGAAACCCTTGCATAACGTTCGCCGCACGTTATTGGGGCGATTATGGTCATAGTGGCAGCACTGTGCCGCATACGAACTACTTTTTACTTGTCACCGCCATCTTTCGACTTCTTCTTTCTTTCTGTACCTTAAGTTAAAACAAGCAACATGGGTTTTGCTAATGTTTGGTTCTCGCATCCACGCAAATATGGACAAGGTTCCCGCTGCTGGTAAGTTTGATATCAAATCGCCCGTTGAATCCGAGAAAAATGAAATTTCTACGAAAATTCCGCTGCAACCACCCGAAAATTGGCCTGAAAATTTGCGAAAAGTGTACACGTGCTAACGTGCTGCTCTGCCATGTTAGCCGTCGTCCGGTGCCCACCCAAATTTTCATGCCGGAATGCATGCATTGCCATCAATTAATCGATTAATCCATTTCTCTTATTTTCCAGCCGAGCTTGCTCGAACAGACACGGTCTGATTCGCAAATACGGTTTGAATATCTGCCGTCAATGCTTCAGAGAATACGCTCATGATATTGGATTCAAGAAGGTTAGTATTATTTAGTCTCGACTTAACCCCAAATTCGCTCAAGCATTTGTCATCACCTTCACAACTGACCCTTGCATTTTCTTTTCTCTCTATTTCCAGTTGGATTAAATTATGAACACATTGGGCGGTGGTTTTGAAGTTAGACTAAAAGGAGGCTGATATTATCGGAAACTGAATTACTAAATCGATTTTATAACTTATGAACGCGATTGAAAAGAAGTGGATTTTATTGGCTGTTCTTTAGAATGACTCAAGAATAAAACATCTATCTCTAAACCAAATATTTGTTTGTTTTGTATTTCAATGTGTTTATCAGGGATTCCCCAACAATGCATATTTTGTGTCAAGAAGGTCAAAGGGACCCTCCCACCGGCTCTGCAGACCAAGGGTTGGAACAAACGTAGAATTTTCCAAAAAGAATTTTATTTTATTTTCAACAAAAAATACATGAAAAAACAACAGCAACACGAAACAAAGTACAATTTCAAACATTGACGAGATACGTCATTGGTTCTCTTTAAACAAATACCACCCTTTAAACCTTTCAATAGCTCGTTCCCATGATTTCATTTTGGCAATAGCCTTTTCTTGTTCATTCTTCCGAGGCTCAAACGTTTTATCAACTTTGCGTAATTTTGTCAAATCATCTCGTTCCTGCCAAACGCCAGTATTCAACCCGGCCAAAAAACAAGCTCCCAGGGCACTCAATTCACAGCTGTCTGCTCTTTCAACATTCAAATTGGTTAAATCAGATAGCAATTGGCAAATGAAATCGTTCTTGGAGACGCCACCATCAACTCGAATGACGGAAAAAGAAAAATTCGTTTCGGTCTGCGTGCAATTGTAAAGCTGAGCTACTCTGAACGAAATGCTCTCCAAAATTGCTCGAACAATGTGGCAATTTTTAGTTGATGGACGGAGTCCGATTAAACCAGAGGCCGCTTGCTGATCATTTATTGGAGGCTGAAATGTACAACTGTCGAGTAATTGACCTTACATAGGACCTGCTTGAGCGTACCCCAAGTCCACTAAAGGCCGGAATGAAATAAACCTCTTCTGAATCGTCCGCCGCATATGCAATACCCGAAGAGTCTGATGGATCGCTGAATAATCCAAAATTCATTGCCCATTGAATGATGGTGCCCGTGTCATTGGCGGCACCTTCCATGCAGTATACAACTTCGGATTGCTTAGTCTTCTGATCGACGTACTGCCAAGCCACCAATGGATACAGTCCATGGATGGAAGCATGACATTGAGACCCCGTATTCAAATTTAAAAATGTACCAGTGCCTAAGGTCACCTTGATGTCACCTTTATTGAAACAACATGATCCCCACATCGAAGCGGATTGATCTCCAGTCTACAAAAGAAAAGCTTAATCGAATCTCAATTCTAATACAAAAGGAATGAACCTTTCTAACCGAACATCCAATACGAATCTCGTGGCCAAATAGCTCCCGGTCGATGTACCCAAAGTCATACGAATCATCAACCACTTGTGGCAGCAGTTCCATCTGAAAGAGTAGGAAACACCAGTTAGGACCAAAATTCAAAAGCTGAAAAGCATCTGACGGCACCTTAATCGAAAACAAGCTGACAGCCCATTTAGCCCATTGCATTGTGAATGGATCATAGAACCCAGTTGCTGCACAACTGGTCACATCGCTTATGTGCTCCACATACTTGCTCCGTGATTTCCCCTGTCGAAGGCGATACAACAGCCAGGAATCCAACGTCCCAAACAAAGCACATTTATCCTCGATCGCCTGCTGCAGTTTCTTATTATTTTGGAGCATCCAGCAGAGACGTGGCGTTGTTTGAGCATTCATAAGCTTAATCACGCTGCCGGCCAAAAAACGCTTACTTCGCGTCACCAAATACAAACAATGCGAAACCCCGTGCATTACTTTTAATGCAACACTTGAATTCCATTTCCTGACCATTTCATCTGCCCGCAAATCCTTCCACGTGATGAAATTGTGGAAAGTCTCACCGGTCTCACGATTCCAAGTAATAAATGTACTGCGCTGCGTTGATATGCCCATGCAGTGGATATCTTTGGCGGTAAGCTTGGCATCTGCGAAAAAATGTCTTCACAATATTGCTCAAATCTCGATCATTTGTCATCCAACCTACCAAGAATCGATCGCTTCACCGTGTCCACCACAGCCTCCCATAATGCCTCAGAATCTATTTCCACGAAACCCGGTTCGGGATAGAGCAATTCTATCTGAAATACGTTTCGTTGGAAACCACATACATTTCTCGAGATTTCATACAAACCTCCGCGTTGGCCGATCCACAAATTTGAACATTCGAATCGTATATGATGCACCGCACTGTCGTCGTTCCGACATCTAAAGCAGCGATATAACGCACATTTCCATCGTGCGACATGCTCATACTCTAACTATCCACGACCTGAAATTAATTATGCGAATTAATTGCCTCGTTGCACTACAGTTCAAGGCGGGCACGATGTAGCAATGACAATTTTTCTTCGAATTAAATTTAATTCATCAATTGTCACCACTTCGAGTTATAAATTGTGAGGATTTTATAAGGTCACTATGCCAACAGATATCACAGATGATTTCGAAAAAATTCCTTTCACCAAATTTAGTTTGGCTCAAACACAGCAGACCAGACTGCACGGGCAAATGGTCGAAAACCACTAAACTGATAAGATTATTTGTTATTGATTTCGAATGATTTCAAATCATTTCGATTGATGAAAGTCTCAAAATAAATGCAATACCAATTGGAAAGATTATCGATTCGAAACGGCACAAATATCTTCTACCTACAAAACAAATTCAAGCGTCAGCAAATTGATTGACTCTCACATTTATTGTTTTCTGTTTATTTCGTTTTAGTTTCAGTCTATGGTTGACTGGAATTAAATTAATGCATATAATTTTAATTTGCTCGCTTTAGTGAGACAGAGAAACAGAGAAACACAGACACACATTTACACTCTATGACTTCTTGATCAACAACTGGTAGCGATTGCGATAACCGTAACAAAACAGAAATGTTACATTCAAATAGATATGTCGCATTGTTTTCGTTGGTTTGGTATTTTAGTTATTTTAAAATAAATTTTTGGAGACAAATGAATGGTTCAATTCTTTGTTTAATTTTGAATTGGGGGCGGTCACTCGGAATGGTGAATGAATACGCATGGAGCTCGTAATTGACGTGGTGATGTTTGCCATGACTATAATGAGGATCACGTAGGAACAGGGCGTTTTATTGTCGGTGACTATTAGTAAGGAGTCTTATTTTTATGAGGGGTATCGGGAATGATTTTGTTTTAGGTTTTCGTAAAATTCAAAAGTTGCGTGACTCTCTGAGCAGACCCACTCACGAGATTTTGCTGAAGAATAATGTACACACCGAAAGAGCTCTACTCGAGTCGTTGGTTGCTTCATTGAAATGCATTTGATTCATGCCTGCACCGGATGTAGTGTAGGGGGTTGTCCTTATGCAATATCTCTCTCCCAAACCGAACAATCTAACAGAACTCAAAATCTATGAGAATCGAAATGACACACCATTGAATCACATTCAGACTCATCAACTGTCATTGATCGATCAACAGTCGAAAAATTTAAATAGGAAACTATCTTCGAAGGTCTTGGTGCGGTATTTCTAATTTGAATCTTTTCGTTGTGAGCTGGGTTTCTGTGTATTGGCCATTTGACATTTGAACGCATACTATGCCATCGCTACCATCACCAATGCACTCTTTCTCTCTTGCACGCTGAGACGCACACCATCAATGTATGGCGGCATTTGAGCGGTCTCGAAATCATAGCAATCTGCGTTACCGACACAACGTCGATATGATATTTTCAAACTGTAAATCCGTTTTTCAGAGTGGCGTCACTAATGTCAATGCATTTCAAGTCATTCATTCAAATGCCTGTGCATTGTTGATGTTGTTTACATATTCTTGTCGTGTTGTTGGTTTTGCTCATCAATTTCAAAGAATGCGGAAATATTTTAATCAAAAATATTTTCTCATTAAAATAATATTCATGTGAATGCTCATTCAAAATAAATAAAATTACGAAAATGTCTCAAATCAGTGTAACGATTGGTGAACAGATCGAGGTATATTTGTCAGCCGGATCGAGTGATCATTTTTTGCAAGGATGTGATGATTGATTGATTTGTTATTGTTTCTGTTTCCTTCAATTTTAGCAATATGAAATTCAAGATTTGCTCGGAAAAGGTGGCTTTGCCATTGTTCATAAAGCTCGATGTCTCCGATCTGGAATTGAAGTCGCCATCAAAATTGTGAGTAAAGTTGAGCAATTGCGTTTCATATTTGTCATGTCATTCAAATAATTACATTTTCAGATTAATAAAAATGTTATGCAAAACGCTGGAATGGTTGAACGTGTACGACAAGAAGTGGCCATTCATTCAAAATTGAAGCATCCATCCATTCTGGAGTTATACACATTTTTCGAAGATTCCAGCAATGTGTATTTGGTGTTGGAGCTAGCACAAAACGGCGAAATTAATCGTTATTTGAAGGAAAGAAGACGAGTAAGTTTTTTTTAACGTTTGTCCAACACTTTTCGCTTAACTAAGCAATTCCCTTTCAGGTGATGTCCGAAACGGAAACAGCAAATGTTCTCAATCAAGTGGTCAACGGTTTGCTCTACCTGAAAAAACATAATATTCTGCATCGCGATCTGTCACTCTCAAATCTTTTGCTAACTAAAGATCTTCGAGTGAAAATTGCTGATTTCGGTTTGGCTACCCAACTGAGTCGGTTCGATGAAAAACATCTAACGCTTTGCGGAACACCAAATTACATATCACCAGAAGTAGCCTCAAGAGCATCACAAGGCTTGCCAGTGGATGTGTGGGGCTTGGGCTGTATGATGTACACATTGCTAGTGGGTCGACCGCCATTCGACACCGACGGCATTAAATCAACCTTGACCAAGGTGGTCATGTCCGATTTCACATTGCCGTCGTATTTGTCGATGGAAGCGAAAGACCTTCTTGATCGTCTTCTACGGAAAAATCCATCTGATCGCATTCCAATCGATCAAGTGCTTGGGCATCCGTTCATGACGAAATTCCTCGATACCTCCCGATGCAACAGCCGTACCATGACCTCGATGGACAGTGGCCTCATGACGATGTCGAGCGAAGCAATGTCTACACCAAATTTGACCGGTCGCAGCGGTTCGAATCTGCCACGATCGCGGTCTGAAGATCCGTACAATTACTCAAATGATCAACTAGCAAATCAGAATGTTTTCCAAAAATATAATACACCGACTGCCTGCTCGTCGATGTACAATAAATCAACGTATTCGGATCAGCAGTACGGCTATCAAAATCAATACCATGAAGCGGAACCTGGCTGCGCAGTTAAACGATTTGGAAGTATTGAGATGCAGCCAAGCCCGCCCGAGAGTCTCGTTTACGGTCAGCCACGATTGAATGGCTTTGGAATGGAAGCAACTGGAAACAAAATGGATGATTTTCGAAAGTTAAATTTGGGTTCAGGCGAAAATTGTAATCGAATAGCAGATCCGGGAGGTGGTTTATTTCGCCAAATTCCACATCCGAATGGTTATTCTGAAAACCAAGAAAACCATCATCATCACAATTTTGTGAGTATTTTCTCACCACTCAATGATTTTGTGAAGCTCAGTCTCGATTGTCTCTTTTAGGTAAACCAGAAAAATGTCATCATCGAACCAATCAGCCACAAAACCGAGAGTCAAAATAAGCCGAGTATGCCACCACTCAAATCAGATCGCTTGCAACCGACACGACATCAAACGAAGAATGCCATTCTAAGCATTTTGCCGGGCGGAGAAGTGGTCATAGAATTCATTAAATTCAAATCGAAATACAACGAAAATCGTGTGGTAGACGTGTATCGGATATCAAAGGATGGTCTGCGTGTTGTTATCTACCAGCCAAATGGGGGTCGAAGTGTGAAAATTCATGATACTCCTCCGGACATGCCAGAAAACGGTGTTGATTCGATATTCAGCTACGAAAATCTGCCAGCGGTGCATCTAAAGAAATACATGTACGCATCACGTTTCGTTCAAATGGTCCAAGCGAAAACGCCCAAAATCACCTACTACAGCACAATGGCAAAATGCTTGTTGATGGAATCTCTGGGCGACTTTGAGGCAGGCTTCTACGACGGCGGAAAAATCTCAAAAACATCATCGGCAGCAGGCAATGTTCGTATGATTGACAAGGATGGATGTGAGGTGCCAGTGTCATCGATAAATGAGTCGAGCAACGGAACGATACGATCCATGTGGAAACATTATCAGGAATGTTTGGAGCACTGTTTAATGATCGAGCAAATTTTGAGCTCAGTTCAGACAGTCGGTGAATGTTTTCCTTTAATTATTGGACGCAGACCGGCTTCAGCTCCTATACTGAATTCGATCAAAGCAACTACAAATATTATGACACAGAAGCAACCAAATCATCAAAATGTAAGTAGGCCATTGCAGTTGTACTGTGTTTTATTCATCATGAATCCATTCACTCTTGCAGCTACCATCCTTTTCAATAGCGAGCAGCAATGGGTCATCTCGACCGCCGTCAACACAGCCACATATACGACAACCATTGAACCCCTTGCTAACTCAAGCGCAATTCAAAAAGGTTTACGTAAATGGAATTGGCTACGCAACCGAGCTACCTGAGGGAGTTGTTGAGGTCTTGTACCCGGACGGGAGTCGCATTGCGGTCATTCAACAAGAGCATGGTGGAGGTGTAACATTCACGCAAACGAATGGCAGCCAAGTGCATTACACAGCGACCGATGAATTGCCTGAATTGCTACGCAGTCGTTTGAGCAAAATGCCGATCGTCATTGAACAACTGTACAAGCACAATCCGAATGCTATGCCAGTCCAGAACATGAAATACTTTCGATGATGGCGATCGTAATCGATGTGCAGGCTCTCTATTATTTGGTAGACTTATTGTATAGTGGCTGATTATTCGGTTCAACTGAATAGTTTTAATGAGATGATCAAGATAATATTTTAAAGTTCTTTTTATTCAATAAGAATTAGCGCCCCTTCAGAACAAAAACACCAAACGAAATATATTATTTCTTTTTTGGAAATATAGAAGTTTTTTCATTCATTGACTCCTCCCGTTCAAGAATCCGGATGCAACAAGCTTCATGTCTGGGTTACTGTTAAGACTATGAATGTACACTTCATCCGTTAATATTTCGATTTGTTTGAAAAGTTATGCAATGCAGGTCCAAAAATGCGATCAAATCCTAAGAATTAAAACAAATATCTAAAAATCTGTTTCGTTCAGGTCGTGAATCACTTACATTATTGTGGAAAGTCATGTCAATGCTTTTGAAGAACTCTTTCAATTCGTGCACATTGATTGGCTTGTAGAAAAGAATGAATTCGTGGACATCTGGGTTGGCTTTCAATAAATTTTGCCAAGCGATATGCAATGGTTGAAGGCACCAGGATCTCTGAAAAAATTAAGTCGATATAAGTTCATATTCCAGTGATCTCAACTCCACTCGCATACCTTGGATCGTGGCCAAGACGGAAGAAATATCTGCTCTGGATCAGTGGCTTTTGCAAGAGCCGAGACTAGATTGTTTCTTCCAAATCCAATATTGAAATTAAATTTCATGCTCTGCGTCGCCTCTTCCATCAGCATACATGCCATCTGCGGCTTTTGACTAAGTGCCGGATGGTTGGGAGCGCCAGATGTCAATTCTCCTTCCATAAATGGATGTGTTCGATTGTATATGTGCTCGAGGCAAACAACCGCTTGGCGTTTTTTCAGCGAACATTTCAATCCAAATTTCTTTAACTCGAGTATTATCTCGAATTGGTTCATTTTTTCGAAATCCGGCTTTGGATGAACTGCACCGGTTTTTATGATGTATTCGTTGTTGGACAGTTCGTATGCACCGATTCGATCGGAAGAACAGCTCACATTGAAATTCTGTGCAGATTTCTGTGGTGAATCCTTTGGACCGTTCGTAGCTTGGCGTTGCACCATGCGATCAAAATCATCGAGATCTTCGTTCACTGCATGCAAATTAGCATGTAACATTGAGTCATCCAAGCACACTCTTTGATTGATCACCCCCTCCATAGCAAGGAAACTTAGACGTGGATTTCCCTTCTTAGGTTGTAGTGTCATTTCCGATTGGGTTTTTCGAAAGCTTTTTCGACTCGTGGCCATTCGTGATGGAGTACAATCATGAGCTACAAGTGACTTCTCAAACATATTGCTAATGCTTTGGTTGATCAAATCTTCTTCGGCAGAATATCGTTCATCACATCCGACTGAATTATCTGCATTGAGTTCTTCATACATTTCAATCGGCGATGTTCTTGATGATTTGATTGACTCTATTTTTCGGACACTGAAATTCATCATGGAATAGTTGATTTCATCATCCGAAATGTCGATTGATATTTGTGATTGCTGTGACATGACATTGTATTCATCTAGCTCCTGGCTAAGTTGCAAGGGTGGCTGCCATGAGTTGATCTCCGCCAGCAAAGGATCATTTTCATGCAACTTTAGTCGCTCAGTGAATGACAGAGATTTTTCTAGAGGTTTATTCGGTGACAAGCTAAAATCTATGGAATCACAGCTAACTGTTGACTTTGTTTCGGGATGAAGCGGTTCCGGTGAGACGCTGATATCTACGTGCTTCTGCTCATCTCCATCAATCATTTCAGCGCAAAGATCATCCTGAGGAGCAATGTCAAAGTTCAGAAGCATTTTGGATTGAACTGAAATCACAGGATTTTTAAAAATTAATCACTCAGCTCTTCGGATGGTAGGTCTTTCACTAACCGCAACTTTTCATGGAATTCGAATCATCCGACAGCTCAATAACACATTCAGGACTCAAATTGACACTGTTCTTCTCCAAGTTCGTATTGAACTCATTCAAAGCTTCATTGAGCTTAGCCTCGAAGTTAAACAGTTCGCCAATTTTCTCTGGTGGCTTTGATACAGACTCTTCCGCTGAATCGTTAGACAAAATCGATATGATGCTCGTCTTGCTCCGTTCTGTTTAACCGCAAAAATGTGTCAAATAGATTTCAGTTGAAATTTGCTATCTCTTCTCACCTGATTCTCTGTCCGAAAAGTCGTCACATTCATCGAACAAGTCTGGCGACGGTTCCCGTTTGAATGCCACTTTGCATTGTTCGTGGCTAGGACTCTCATCAATCACTATCACATTGCCTTCGGCCAGTTGCTGGCTGTTTTCAATTTGTGAATTGATTTCGTCCAACTTCGCCTGTATATCACCACTGCTGATCAAAATGGTGTCCTCACTCGCAGGGTTGGGAGCAATCGGAGAAGACACTGTGTCTTCGCTCTCAGTTTTAGTGAGAAACAAGGAAGATGCTTTATTGTCTGTTACACAATTGGGATAACTTGGAATTTCCTCTACCACAGGATCTTCGGCAAACGAGGGATATTCCAGTTCACCCCTTTTATCGTCGTCTAAACATTTGAACGATAAGTCGCCCTCTGCTGACGGTGCATTTGGAATTCCATCAAATACAGAGTCTCTCCCAGGAATCAAGGACCAGTCCTTTAGAAGCAATCCCAGTTCCCTTTTCTGCCGTGGAAACAAGTCAGTCGGGTAATAAATTAGTAAATTGGTGTCGACGGGTAGCTCAAACATATTTGCAAAATTCAAGGATTGTTCAGGAGTGATTGTCCGCTGCAAAAGTCTGCTGTTCAGCTCATAGCTGTAACTATCATAAACCAGTTGGTCAATGGCACTTTGCACTCGAATGTTCCCTAGAAGAAGTTCATCGACTTTCTCCTTAATTTTTCCTTTTTGCAGCTCTGGGTTTCGCCTAGTCAATGGCGTGAACCTGGACTTCCACTTGTGTTTGGCCTTTCCCACTTTTTCCAAGCCGAAATACGTCGCGATGTCTTTGCCTGAGGAAATATATTATTAGTTTCTGGTCCAAAATGCTGTAGTATCCATCTTACCGCTATTGGGCTTAAAACCAAATTGCTGAATGGTGTTTCGAACGGTCTCTGAAAGCGTTGATTCCCCGTTGTTATCGTCACTTTGCGGCGGGAGTTGAAAATCATCGGCCTCAGACATTGAAAGGGCCAAAGCCATTTGCAGCTGTTCCGGATCGGTTCTGTCTATTGCACAATGATCGCTGATCAATTTGTTGAATACATTTTGCGGTTGAATTGCTTTCCGAATATCTGGTTGATGTTTCTTTTCGCTGATTTTTTTCTTTTTCGCTGTTCGATTGACCTTTTGAACCGCCGGTTTTTTTCGCGGAATCTTCTTCTGAACTTCAAAATCATCTAGACTGTCATTTTTTTCTTGTGCAAAAAATTTCGTTATAACATTTTCCGTTTCGGTATTTCGTTGATCCAGTCCATCAAGTTTAGCTATTTTCCTCGCAGTGCTGGCATACAACTTCAATTTACACTTTGGCTCAACTGCATCCATCGCCTCCACTCGAACATCCTCTTTGGGTTCTTCATCGGCAGACGCTGGTTTTTCGATTTGCTCGACCGATTTTTGGATTTTCCTCTTCAGAACCTTTGATGTTGATGCCTCCGTATCATCACTAGAGGTCCGTTCTGAGTCCAATCTCTTTGATTTAGAAAAAAATGATGATATTTGTGAACTTTGAATATTGTTTGACTGGAACGACGAGCTGTTGAATGAAATAAACAGCAAATGAGCAAAATTAAAATGAATGAAATGCCTTTCGAACCGAATTGATTTTTTGACAATTTTTCGAATTTTATTCAATAACGAACAATCATTACACGAATATGACTAAAATGCTAACTATTTCTCGGAAATGACACAAAATTCAATTACCCAGTCGACGCTGAATTTGGTGGTAAGCTCAATTTGGAGAATTTAATAATCCGTTTCTTCTTGCTGTTGCCTTCCATTGCTGTAAATCTAATTTGCGTAACGTTCTTTTGCGTGTAATTCACCGTGCTCCATAACCTTTTTAATTCCTTCGCCCGATCTTTGTTCAATGAACGAGGATATAATCATATCACCGCGAGCCTTATACTCTATTTGGTTCTGTCGTACGAAATCAGAATTGACAAAACGGTACATTTCTTGGCCCCATGGTGAATAGCTGTCATCAAAACAATAAAACACATTTTAAAGATCTCTCCAGCTGAGGGTTCAAGTAAATCACTTACTGTATCCCAATGCCGATCAAAGCGCCCGTACCAAGAACCACCGCAGCAATTCGATTGATGAATCTTACTGTTGGTGTATTCTTCAGTTGGCGGGGTTTTCTTCTACTTTGATCAATACCACCTTTGTGATCCAGGGCCATAACCTTGACGGATGATATCGAATGTCAGGACTTTCGAATAAATAAAGTTCTTTTCTTTTACGAAGAACGAATCGAATCAACTTCTTAAAAGTTTTAAGGTTACGAATGTCATTGTTTTGGATGTGATATGACAATTCGGGCCTCGTTTTCAGTTTCGATGAAAAGAGAAATGGTTGTTTTCACTTTTGGGATGAATAATTTTTGTTTCAAGGTAAAATTAACTTGAGAGTGCATATTTGAGAATGTGGTTGGCTTTATTGAGATTTTTTTTTTAAATTAGATAATTTGGTTGGCATTTTCGTGAGGGATGCTCAATCTACGTATCGATATTGTCATACGTAGATATTCAACAGACTCACCACCCGTTAGTCCGGCGTTTTAGCGAGCACGAATCACAGTTTCGATTAATCGTAAGGCCCGAACAGCATTACGATTTTGGTAGAGAGAAAGAAAATCAGTTGACAGAAATCAAAGAAATCTCAAAGTGCTTTGCAACTGGAATAGCTGCCACTAGAGAAACACAAGGATATTAAAAAATAATTGCAGTTATCATTGGTGGGTTAAAATAGAGCAATTGATCGAAATTAATTCATTTGTTTGTTTCAAAAATATTGTCGAAAAACTAGTTCATTTTCCTCGAAACAAAAATCAACTCTTTGACAGTGGTGAGAAAAATGCCAGACCGCATTTCATATATTGACCATACAGATATACATACCG
>JANSTV010055026.1:0-13111 GCA_027564135.1 Lestremia cinerea
TTGAACGAATGAAAAACAACTTATTCGATTCGAATCGATGGAATGTTTACGTATTTATTCGAAACGCATTTGACGATGTGCCTGCGATCGTCGATTATTCGCTTTCTTGGCGATTGAATCGATCGGGAGTGCTGAGCATGTTGTATGCTGGATATGTGATTTGGAATAACGGTTGTTGTGTTTTTTTTTTATGTTGATGCTGTCACACGAACGCGAACAGTGTTTGTGGCTATCTGCCAACGCTATCGCCGTCCGACACAATGGCAAGCCGCGCTGGGGGAATCGCTAAGTGATAAATTAATGGTTTCGTGTTCCAAGAATCAACACACAATGGCCATTTAATAAGCATCCAAACGGTAATTGTGATGATGAGCAGCTCACTGGTCAGCGGTAATTACCGGAGCCAATATTTACGATCAAGGCCATGAGCGTTAGTAAAACTCTTTGTTTGAATGTTGGTTGAATGTTCCAAAAGAAGAAATGAAAAGAATCGATGATTTTGGACGAATAAAGAAAGGCAATCGGAAAAGTGCACGGGTATTCAACCGATCGACCGATCGAAACAGAATCAAACTTTCAAAAAGTGACTTCCTCCCTTTTTGACGCAGCGATAATTTGATTGTCTCAACCGGTTATTACCGATCGAATACGTAGACCCATTGACCTGAAAACAAGCGATCGGGCGGATATCCATTGGTTCACCCACAACCTAATTGGCAACGAAACGATCGCCAATTTTGGATAATTGCACGAAATTCATCAATTTTCCTCGAGTTGATTCAAAACTCGGCATTGCCGAAGAAATGAAGAAACTTTCAATTAAATATTATTTGCGTTTTTCGCTTCTTCACTGCTGCGCAGGACGTACCGCCAAAGCCCATGGCGAAAACAATAGCTGAATTCAGAATAGACGGCAGCTGTCGTAATCATCATAATTTGCAAATGGACGCCAAATACTGCTTCGTTTATTACTTTATTGGTCATGACGGTGTTCTGCTGCGTGCAATGCTCCGCGATGGTCATGTTTGTCTTGAGCCAGTTCCACATGCCAATCTACTTTCGGTTTTCAACTCTCCTCGTCGTCGTTGGCGTCGTCCGTTCCGCGAGTGCTGAATGAAATTGAAGGGAATCGTTGAAAGAAAGAAAAAAATAACTCGTAATTTCATTAAATAATTATACGATTCGTAAATGAAACGATTGGCAAGAAGAAATGTCAAAGATGGAATTGCTTTCGTTGGCCACATCGTTCACCGTTTGATAACGAGTGTTCGATGAAACGCGACGCGACCACACGTGCTAGTGGCTATTGTTTTTCGTGAGGTCATCAGATTCGCGCCAAATTGAAAATGGAGAAGAAAAAAATTATTAATAAAACTTTCTGTTTGCGATCTGTCAATTGACGTGATTGAATATTCGTTGGCCGGGGGATTTCGTGCTGTGGCCAAATGGCGAGGGGAAAATCGTGCGAGTCGCATTTTAAACGGAAATTGGCTTTGCTCGAAGATACAACAAGCTAAGCTGACAGTGTCCCGCAACGCGATCGGTGTGGACGCCTCAAAGTCACTGTGGCATTCACCGTCGCAATTGCCATTGAACTATGACATTCGATTCGAAATGGACAAACAAGCGATCGAATGAAAACGAAACGTATGGAGCTTTTGTCGTTCGCTCATTCCAAACTCCACGGGATGCGTTCTCAGTTACGA
Source organism: Lestremia cinerea (assembly GCA_027564135.1). Classification (NCBI taxonomy): domain Eukaryota; kingdom Metazoa; phylum Arthropoda; class Insecta; order Diptera; family Cecidomyiidae; genus Lestremia; species Lestremia cinerea. The sequence goes on from JANSTV010055026.1 coordinate 1,707, forward strand.
AATTCGATGTGAAGTTTTCAGTTTTTAACGCGATCAACATTTATAAGATTTGAACGTTGTTTTTCCCCGTCCAGCAAGTCGATTCGGCGGTTCGCTTCCAATGATTCGATAACGCGTTTCGCGCAATGCTTTGTTGGCAATCAGCATTTGCTGGGAATCAATCGAGACAACTCACTCATTCACTTTATTAACAAACATCACAATTTTTCCTCTCGTTCCTCCTCGTCTCGAACTCGTTTCCATTTCGTTTGCTTCTCATTTTGGTTAATTCAATAAATGTGCGCTCAATTATGTTTTCAAAATGAATTCATTTGCTCAGCTAAATTACATTTTAATGTGTCGACTATTTCTGGTTGTTTGTTGTTGTTTTTTGCTTAAAACTATATTTTCCTACTGTTGATTATGGATTGGTTGCTTGAAAATTGAATCGGAATGGTCCCAGTCGAACGGTGACGCAGCAACTCTGTCTCGGAGTCGGCACGCTTCCGTTGGCAAATCGGCATATGTCAATCACAAGCAACTTCGGTAGCCAAAGCATGGGAGTCGCAAACGTTGATTAGCTTTCAAGCGCACAAAATGGCAATCACAAAATCAAATATCTCAGTGAATTTCGACGGATCTCAAATTTTGATCTTTTTCATCGTTGCCGATTTCTTCTTTTCGATATTGATGATGGCCAGTTCGGTTTCAGCTAAAAAATCCTCTCGAACTCGATCCAAAGCTGCAATGAAAAACCAATCAATCGGAGTTGCCTGCAAAGCACACATGCGGAACGGGCGGACATACCTTTCTGAAGAGTCATGTCGTCCATTTCCGAGTTTTTAATGCCCTCCAACCTCTGACGAAATTTTTTCGCTATAATTCGACGCTGATAGTCTGCCTCTATTTCTTGTTTGGTGCGTGGAATGCGAAAGCGAAAACAGCAACACAACATTATCACTGAAAATTTGAATGGAAATAGTCAACGCATTTGCTTTGCGATTCAGCGAAAAACGCTTTTGCTCAACCACCAATCGGGCAACGTACCAATACTCAACACTCCGCTGAAGCAGAAGAAAATCAAATGCCAAACGCGAAGTCCCCAAAACTCGGTTTCCTTCTCCAGCCACTCTGGCTCGTCACCACTGAATGCACCGTTAATCAAAGTTTCCATTTCGATCAAATGACAAATTCTTTTCTGCTTTGAATTATCTGCTCGAAGAAAATCCACCTCGACTCAACTGACTTCGATGAGTTTTGCGTCGAAACTGAAATTTCTATTTTCCGTTTGTTTCGTTCCATCTGTTTTTCCACATTATTTCTCCGACTTTGTTTTGCCTGCAATCGATGATTGTCTGAATGAGGGTGCGCCTCTTGGCGCTCCCTGCTGGGCTGACTGATTATTTTATGTGTGACGCGTTTGCGTCGGCCATATGAAATGGAACTTGGGAAATGAGTGTGCATGCGGTTCAAAGAGACTATTCGGCGGAAAGTCGTGCCATTAATTAGCGGGCACATTCCGTGAAGTGACCGTTGGGGATGATGTCTTGACAGTGGGATGCTTTTGAATGTCACGATTTGACTTTTTCTTAAACGTGCGTTTTCTCTGCTCGAAATTGGAATGATTTACTGAGTTGCTTCGTTCATTTCAATTAGCGATTAATCACTTGGCTCGTTCTATTTTCGCGTGTTGACCTACCTCAACTTGTCTGAAGACCATCGCCTCCACCAACACGGCTAACGTCCCGCTTCCTCTTCTTCTCTTTGCAGTACTTAACCAAGCAAAACAATGCCTTGCGTGAAGTGAACGACACTCGATTGAAGATATATGAGAATATCGAAATCAGCATCCAGGACTTGGAAAAGCAGAACCATCGACTAAACCTCGAGAATACAAATTTGAAGAAACAACACAAAACGTAAGTGTACCTCAAACATGATCACGCCAAAATGGCAGATTGCTCATGAAAATTCGTCACCCTTTCAGTATCAGCACAACCAATGAGAGTCTTGAAGAAAAATGCGAGGATCTGCGAAAGCATCTGGAAGAGTTGAATCGTCAGTTTGACATCGAAAGACGTAAAAATGAGAAATTCCTGCAAGAGAAATTGGCTCAGAAAGAGGAACCTCAGGCAGCTGTTGTTCACCGGAAATCGGACGCCCACAGCCCGAATTCGAAACAAAATCAAGTAAGTCCCGGACCACTCCGGCTGAAAGGCAACGCTCTCGACAAAATCTCATAAATTTCTTCTTTTTTTCCAGGCGAATCCACTGGCGTCAGAAATCGCCATCAGCACAGCCAACGATTACTCATTTGAGTCGTTAACTAACGGAGCGGACTTTGTCGATGGAAGCGGTTTCCCTGAGCATTGCGACAGCGAGGACATTATGAGAATTGTGACTGATCATGAGGCCACCAAGCGGCAGCTGATTAACGAACGGCAACGTGTCTCGGAGCTGGAGGATCAGCTCTCGTCGTTGAGTAAGTTGATTAGAATTCAGGAGTCTTTTTGAATTCGATTTGATTGCGTTTATTTCTCCTTTCAGTTCAAGAAAACCAGACGCTGGCAAGTCGATTCGTTCAATCGAACGACATGGAGGAAATGAAATCGATGCATGATGAATTGTCGATCTTAGAAGAAGCTGGGTAAGTTTGCCGAGGAGTTTTCCGGAAATCGCCTCCCCTCAAGTTGACGACTGGCATTCTAACTAATCCCTTCCAACCCTTTTCAGCCAAAGCAAAATGTGCCGTCGTTGTTTACGCAGCGTCGATGAAGATGCCATGATTGTCCCAGATTATGAATCGTCAATAGCGTGCACCGAAGATGGCGATGACATAAGCTTAGCTGACTTAATGCAAAGCAATAGCTCACAGAATGTCTTTTCGCCGGCCGCTTCAAACCAGGTTAGTTCGATGTTCAGTAGAACTATGCATTTCCTCTCACATTTTATCAAACATAAATTTCGTCAATTGACTCGCCTAACCTTCCGTAACGCTATCAGTGTTTTATTAATTTCCGTCGATGCGGCAAATGCCAAGTGCAAATTGACTCGCGGCGAACATTCGCCATATCCGTATGACAGTCTTGTTTGAGTTTGAGGCGAACAATTGCTTTTGATCGATCCGCAGGACCCACTCGCTTGGGTCACGTTGGATTGGTCTGCGATCTCAAACAAAACTTGTGATATGGAAGCTGAGTCACTCATTTTGCATTCCGTGCATCGATTTCATTACTTTTTTAGTTTGTTAGTCATAAATTGTAGTCCTTTTGTATTCCGCTTAACCAAACCAGTATAAATCAGTAACCAAATAAATATTCATCGAAAATATTAGCTTTTGTTTTTTGCTTTTTTTTTTGTTGCTCGCTTGCGATCTTTCGCCAACCGCTTTTGTGCGATTGGTTTTATTTTAAACTTTGTTTTGAATCTTGTTTTTGTCGATTTGTCTTTTGTGACAAATGTGACGTGATGCTTGGCGAGAGAAATATCCAGCAAACAAAAAAGAAATTCTTTTATCGAATTCCGATTTAAAGAATTAAAAATTGCTGAAAAACTTGCTCCGCAAGCCAATTTCAGGCTTCATTTTTGTTTTTGCCTTTTTTGTTGTTATTGTTGTTTTGCTTGCTAGTCATTAAGAGCTTTCAAGAGTGGAAAGATTATATTCTTGAAATTATTGCTGCTTTATTGTTTATGCTAATTTAAAAAATAACAATTGATTTTAACCAAAAGCAAACTAAATAAAAAAATCTTTATTCCAAATTTTTAAAACGTCAATCAGGATTTGACAGGGAAAGTAAGTTATTGATTAAAAATTCGAACGCTAAAAATTTTGTTAAGAAAAAAATCCTAATTCCCGAATTATTTTTTTTAAATTTTCATCCAACCAAACGAAAAACAAAAAAAATTATTGTCAACAAATTATTTAAAAATTCATCCTCGCCTCGATTGAACAAGAACCGGAAAAGTCATTGGCATGTTATTGATTGGTGGCTTGACTATACCTTTACCTGTAGATAACCTCCTCGGTTGATGTCTCACAAACAACGTAATTCCATGCAGACACACTCCATTTCTCATTAACGATTGCACCTAACATCATCCAATCGTATGGAAATGAGATTCACCGACAATCCCCTCGAAAGTACACAGTCCATTTCCTAGTAGTTTCAATCGCAATGCTCGCATGCGGACCTTGTGAATCATCTTCAGACATGCGCATTTTCAAAATTTCTAAATTTCAAAATTGTAAAACTCACACGAAACTATTTCCATACGAATGCACGTCGCACGCACCCACATTCACACCGACACACACACACACTTACATTCCGACTCACACCTGAGCAAATAAACCGCACACAAACACCCACACTACTTCACTCACACCACTTCAGTCAAAGACGACAGACCAATCAATCAACCGTATATTTATTCAAATTATATTTTTTTAGGTGGAATGTTTGATTTGTTCAAGCACAACAAAATATCTGCATGAATTACCAGTGTCAATTGTATCATTATTGCTTGAATTATGGCTACATTTCAAAAACAATTTGTCAATTGTTCAGTGGACGTTAAAAATTTTGCAATGGCCAGCGATATTTCTTTATCGAATGATTGATTTGCCAAGCTATGATAATCTTGAGTTTATGTAAACCAGCATTTTTTCCTCAATTTTTTTTACCTTTTTTTATTCCTTATTTTTTTTTTCATTTATTTATTGATTTTTTTTTTATATATTTTTCGAATTATTAACTCAACCCGGAATGGTTACGACAACTTTTCAAAATTGTTTTTATTGTTTTTCAATATTTTTTTTTCGAAAAACTCCAAATAGTTTTGGAGGTTTGGTGGGACGCATGAAAGGAGCCTGAATTACTTTTGCCCTTCTGAACAGCGCTTTAAGCAATTCACTCGTCGGTTTTGGTGGGGAGGAAGAACAATCGGCTAGCATTTGGTTCAGTTTCCTTTCATTGACTCAAAGGCGAGAACAAGCATGCGTTCCGTGTTTGTCGCGTGACAGACAGAATTTATTTAATTTTTTTTTTAATTTTTTTTTATTTGCGAATGAACCGCTGGGAAAAAAATTTGGGTCAAAGTTATGTTTTTCCTCCGCGCAAATTCGAAATGATTAACTAACGCTTAAATTTAGTGCCAAACTGTTTGATTACAAATTTTAGCTTTTAAGTTGGATTTATTGTTTCCTTTTGGAGGCCGGTCATCAATGAGCTGGACCACGCTGAATGTTGTCGTTGCTGTTTTTTTTCTTTTTGTTGTTGTTGCTGTTGTTGTACCTGAGATTTCTCAAAAAAATTAATTTTCGTTTTGGATTCAACCTGAAATGAGTGCTTTCGAAGCATGAATGAAGCAAACTTTTATCTGCGAAATTGAAGCCTTTGGCTCGAATTCACTCGGAGTCACTCAGATTCCCATTGGATGAATTGATGACCGGCCGTCAGAGATACATTCCCGTACTTAATTTGACAGTTCCAAAAAGGGAATCCATGCATTTAGAATTTAGTGTTTAGTATTTGATTGGTGTTAACTTTTGTGATTGTCGCAAAATGAGTGGCACTGAATTTTGAATTCCTTACAAAGTAAGGGCTTGACATGAATCCAATTGACGAGCATTTTGTGACAATCGAAGCCGAAATTCCCTGAAAAGCTTTAATATGATTTATGAATTAAGATTTAGCAAGAGTAAGTTATGAATTAACAATGACGACTTAGGAGTATTAACGTCGTCCAAGCGATCAGTCGGATACACCCACGTCCGGGTGGGACAGGAGCCATTGTGCGCTGCTCTGAATGCTCTCAATGCTTTCAACACTTTCGGAAGCAAGATTGTTCAATGGCTCCAAACACAATCGGATGTGGGTCTACCCGGCTATTGACTCAACGAGCTGGTGAGATAAACACTTTAAGCTAAGATTGGTTGTGAAGTTGAGAAACAAAAATGAGCATGATGAGAATTGTGATAATTAACTTTAATTTTTAAAAAACTTTGAACCACGTCCGATACGTTTCGCAATGAAGCATTTGGTTTTTTTGAATTTCGAAAATCGTTTTAATTTGTAAACACAAATTATTTGAGCGATGTACAATTTGAACGGAATAAAAAAGAGAAAACAAAATCAAACACACAAATACAGACTGTTTGGATTGGAACATGAGAGCATATCGTTGCGTTTTTTGTTATTTCCGTGGGTGGCACATTTAGAATAGCAAGGCATGTTTTAGTAGGTAATTGATATATGTGTAAATATCCAGTCGCACCAGTTACCCTGACGCACCCGGTTGCTAACCCCCATTCCCCACCCCCCGGGACTTGCCCGACCGAAATCCTGCAATCGATGCGTTTATCGACCAAATAACGAATTCATTTTTCTTCCAGGCTACACCTAACGCTGACACGCCGACAGTGGACCTATCGGCGGCGAGTCCGAATCCATATCGGGACCTAGTCGCAAAGTATGAGGCTCTGCTGCAAGTGCACCACAAGCCATTGAACCATTGCCGCCAGCAGTCAAACAGACCTTCACAAGACGAGATGACGGCAGAAGACTTTACCTCGATAGACACAAGCAAGGAGCAGGAGAAAGCTGTCAAAGAAGTGGCTGTAGCCTCCGGCGGGGCCAAGCGCAAAATCTGTTTGCGCACACCGACCGATTTCTCCGAAGCGGAAACCTCCAGTTCCGGTTTCTCAGACGAGACAAGCAACAAATGCACTCAAACTGAAGGCACTTTCTTGTGCACGATAGCCGATGGGGACGAGAATTTCAGCATCTACGACGCTGTTGACCATATCGACTCACGGTTCCGCCACAATCCACAGCATCGTGAGTTGTTCAAGGAGATTTTCGGTATTTTGAAGAAAGCCGCTGAAAACAAAGATGACGGCGAGAAGTTGCCTTTGCTCGATGACACCCATGCCGGTTGCAAAGTTCCACCGGCGACACCAGCTGTTGAGGACCTACCACCATTCCCGATCGCCAATGATGACACCGAGAGCGTTATATCCTCAGCGGTTTCCGAACAGTCGGTCGCCATGTCTGAGCGGGTCACAAAGCGCGAGCGCAAAAACATCATGGAAATGGCCAAGAAGATGGAGAAGGCCGGCCAAGAGAACAAGCCACCGATTATGAGCGTTGGCAAGCAAATGCTCGAGAATGGTCGAGTGTTGACGCCATACAAACGCGAACCATTGGAATATCTCGCTTTCAGCAACATTCGCAAGAAGAACAAGAAACGTGGAAAGCACATTGATCCATCCGACTCGCCCGTCATTCCGTCATCACCTCGCATAATCTATGGCAGCGAACGTGGCAGCAGCCGCCGAAGACGCGATCGATCAAACACTTCACGAACATCGAACACAGCCCAATCTCCGTCAACATCGACTGTGAATGCGGACGTCGCTTGGAACGGCAGCTCATTGACGGTGTATAATCGCAACATGCAATCACCGGTGCCCGTCACCAAGAAGACCAAGAGTCGCGATCACCACGAAAAACGCAGTGCTGCATCACACGATTTGCACAAATTGATGAAACTGGACTTGTCCTATGCCGAAGTGCTGCGCCGGGCTGATCGAAGCCAGAACCACCGCCGGAAATAGATCGTTCACCGACGGCACGATCACTTCAGTCATTTCAATCAGAATAACCTTCAGAGTGTTATCTTCTTTGTATCTGTGCCACTCAATCTCCGAAGGGACCCACCATCCATTGCCAATGTCGCGAGCCGATGCAAAAATTCAAATAGTCTTAGCTCAAATTCAACGCAGTCCGCCCAAACCAGCCCAACTGTTTCAATTCGCATTAGATGCGATGTTGCCATTACGCTTGGTTGAGCATTGCGAAAATGTTGGCACAAAAACCCCTATCAAATCTTGCAATGAAAATATTAAATAATAATAATTAATCTCTCAGACCCAATCCCAATTTTAAAAGTTAATACATTTCAAAAACAGTTGAATTTGAAAGAAAAAGAAGATCATTTCCTCCTAACGGTTTATGTGTTTCTGTAAATTTGTTTCGCCTCGTAGCCATAATTTGCTATTTAATTCAATTTGATTTGATTGCAAATATTAGTTTTTATCGTAAAATATTAAGAAAATTAAATCGGTTTTAATTTGAAAGAAGAGCAACATTCTTCCTTAATTCCGTTGGAGTGGCCATTTTACAAAATTTAATCGGAATTCGATGCGAAATGGAATGAGAATTTATCGAAAATTGTATTGTGAAATTGATTTGTTTATTTTTTTAAGAATGTCGTTTTTTTTAATTAAGATTTTGTAATCCTTGCTTCGTCCCGACCGAGTCGCATTTACCGTTTTTTTTTTTTTGAAGAATTCAATGTTTTTTAAGCAATAAATTATGTTCATCCTAAATGCCGATTTGAGAATTTTCAATTTTGTTCCAATGAAAACGATTATGAAAATTATAAAATAAATTATTAAATTTTGAAATGATGAAATTTTCAATTGTTTTAATTGATGGTGCTCGTGGGGTTGTTTCTGTGATGAGAGTAGGCATTCCTCAAAATCAATTTTTTAGACGGGGCGGCTCCATAGAGAAAACTCGCTCCACTCAATGTTTTGTATAGCAGTTTTCTAGCAGTGTGGCCGCCAGGTTTTTTTTGCATGGATGTTATGCAGACAAAAGGTGAATTTGATCTAAATTTGGTGACAGTCTAAACAGTTCGCTCTTCGGAAAAGCTGCGATCGAGAATGTGTCAACATGAAAGTCACAGAATAACAAGACGAATATATTTTCAAGTTGACGCGAAGCGGAAAGCGTTAAATATCCCGACGTGTCTATCACAATTAAAATGTCCATCCATCCGTATGCGGAGGGAGACCAAACCAAAGATACCAAGTTGCAGCAAGTTGTGCTCAATGTCAATTCAAAGTGTGGCAAAGGTGGCGGCGGGGAACTCTGCGTGTCGCGTATTTACCCCAGCCACCGATGCAACTTCAAAGTCAACGGCAACGAGCAGTACCGCCGCCAATGGAATGAAAAGCGCGTAGCATCCTTGAATCACTCTGCCAAATGCACGGCAAAGGTTTCAATTCTCCCATATATCTGCAGTTCGTCTCGGAAGAGTCGCTTAAATGATAATTACGAGGTGTGGACGAGGAAAAAAACCGAAACTCACAAAAGAATGTGCAGAAAGGGTAATTTGTCGTTGTCTGCACTCCGCAAACAAAAAAACGAGGGAGAAAGAAATCAAACAAAAAGCGCAATACAATGCACGAATAAACTGAATGTCGAATGAAAATTCAACGGGGGTTGTTTGTTTGCCATTCGCGTTCTCCTCTTCACATTCGTTTGTTCGGCTTTTTTTCCAGCAGAAGAGAATAATGGCTTTCGTTCCAGAAAAACCACGAGCAAACAAAAAATTGACTTTGCAAATTCACAATGCTTAATGCGTATTTTATTTTCGAATCATTTTTTGTTTGTTTTGTGCAAAGGTGCAAAGTCTCTGCGGCTCAGCTTCGCTTTATCGGGAGAACAAAGTTTAATTTGTGAAGCGACTTTTTTCGTCTTTGAAGGTTTTTCCAACGTTTTGACTTCAACGTCATTATCGTGCGTTGCGGCGAGGCTGCGAGACAAAGCAATTGGCGGCTCTGAGATTCCCGTCTGGTCTTTGAGGAAATATGATTGCAACATCACTTGAATGCAGCTCGACGGTCGTGTGACAATTCTTCAAGTGTCCAATCGCCCGTATTCCACGGTGACTCGCAAGGCTTCGTTCTAAAATGTAAACTCCCTCACAGACAAGGGGTCACTTACAAAGATTGCCTTTCTCAGATTATGAGGCTGACCCTTGTCACATTCACATATTAGTTTCCAATAGAATGAAATCCTCCCATCGAACTCACCATTACTCTGAGTGACTTCATTCGGATAATTTGTTTCGGAAAATCAAGATTTGACGTTAATTTTAATTTATATTTTCTTCAAAAAATTTTGCTTTCAAAAACTCGCCATAAATTGCCCAATACACATTCGATATCTACGTGGCTGGAAGTGTAATTGCTCAAGCGATAGACAGCTTGCAAGGGAGAACGCTTAAAAAGCATCTCAAATCCTCTACAGCTTCAATTCGCCAAACGACAAATAGTCATCCCCATTCCGATGTTCAACATCATTTTTGGACATTTTCTGCACGAAAACCGGATTACATGTTTGTGTAAGACGGAATGCGACACAATACATTCACAACGAACAACAGTTATAGATGGGTATTATCGAGCCATGCTCGCTTTCAATCGCAAAATATTTGTCTGAATTTCGGCGACAATAGAAAATATTTCCAATAAAAATAATAGATTTTTCTCTCGTTTTTTCGTCATTTCTTTGTGGGACTTATGGTACGTTCAAAGAGACGGCGAGGAGTAACTTATTGAGTGATACACATCGATAAGACTCCAGTCGAGAAGAGCGACTCGCCCTAGTCAATCGTAGCAAGGACAGCAAGGCATTCGATAATGAAAGGAGATTTATTTCGAAAACCTGTCAATTGGCAAAATCTTTCAGTTCCGATAAGTTGCTTGAGGATTCGAATGCATTTCCACCGAGAATGACTGAATCATCCCAGCAGCTGATATTACTTTGACACAAACGCATCGTGCCATTTCCAATTCAATCGTCGATGGCGAAATGAGTTTCTCCCAAGTTTTATCTGCGGAATTCGTTTCCGACGAAAAGTTTGAAGGTATGCTTTTGCATACAAAAAGCCCGACTCGCATCTGCCTCTTCACCTGAAACGTCACGTCTGATCGCATCCAATCGAGAAACTGAATGAAATTGTTTGTTATTTTCCACAAAAAAATTGTAATTTTTTTCTTTTTAATTTCGTTGCCATCACGTTCTGTCAAATGGCGGACTCTAGGCAGCCGATGGAACGCCAGCAATATGTCACGTGTCCAACACACAAAAGGTTAAGCACGAAACGACGACGAGTAAACCGCATGCTATTCCTTTGTTTGTACTGATATATGGGCGGCCGATGGAAACAATAACAATAGCTATGTTTAATAAATTCGGCAAATGATTTTCCGAAAAATGAATGTGCCTTACAAGACATGCGATTGTTTGAGTTGAACCGAAGGCAAGATGCTCCCATTCGGATACAATTGCTCACAAATACAAGGACAGTTTTGGTTATGTCCTGCGGAAGCGAACTAGGCAACCGTGCCAATGTTGCCGCACAAGCATAGCGGTGGAACCAGCGCGGACTGTTCCCACACAATACACGTACACTCACACACACTCGAAAGCGCACAGCACAACGTTAGAGGAAAGCGATTTTTGTCTAATGTCTTTTGTGTCTCAATATCTTTTTTTTATTTAAGATTTATCGACTTTAATATTAAACTCTCTTTCATTCAATTGCATAGGAAAATATGGGAAAATTCA
>JANSTV010055037.1:0-13110 GCA_027564135.1 Lestremia cinerea
TTGTTACACTTGCCATTTGCGATAATGAATACCGCCGTCACATATTATCATCAAACCGCAAGCAAAGTGAGAAAATAGAGGCCATTATTGCCGGGCCGTTGCAATGTTTGCCTTCGACAAATGCCACAGAGCTGTTTGCTGTTATTTTGTCCGTCGAATGAGAGACATTGCGTTTTTAATGAGAGACCTATTGCCAATATCAGAGCATTCATTGAGCCTGGAATTGTGTGTCAAAGAGTCTTTGATAAAACGAAGAAAAATTGTCGTTGAAATTTCATTGCAACTTTCGCCATCTTTCGGCGTGACGATAAACTCGATCAAAGTTGCTAATTTCTAGAGCGTAACTCATTGTCTTTGAATAAGCGATAATTAAAATTTGTGTTTTTCTTCTTCTTCTTCTTCTTGTTTCGTTTGTCGACAAACGGATCACAACATCATTTCAATCGTTTGCTTGAACAAAACAGCAATTGAATGTGTATGGGTGCTCATCGACGATGTCGATTGTAATTCGATCAAGTGCTTCTTGTGCCAATACAAATTAATGTTATAATTATTCGATTAGATAATCCACAGAACACAGTCGTACCATGCGGCACAACATAAGTATTTATCAACACACACCGGCCCCTCTCTGTAGTCGACGATGAAAATGCCATTGTGCGACTGTCACATTTTCGGTTCACTTCAATTCACAATCGAAAACAATCCAACAGCAAGAACAACATAATTGAAATTCATTAACTCGGATGTATTTATTATTTTATCATTCAGTGCGCAATGAGACTGTAGCAAAATATGCATGATTTATGAAGTGAATGAAAATGATTTTCGGTATTGGTATTTATTTGATTTTGCGGGGCATTTCTGTTTGCAGATCCCGTTGACTCGATTGGCTCCCGTAATAAATTACGCAATCGATGAATTATTATGTATGAATCCATTGATCGCTACAAATATTGGCCATATCAAACATCCACAATGAATTTTAATTATATCTCGACGCGTAATCGTGGCGTTTGGTGTGCGTGCGTTCGAGCGTGCGAGCGTTTTTTTTTTATTTCGTTTTTCATCGCATTTGTTTTTCGGTCGTTTCAATTGCGGCTTCGTTTGTATCCATCGCGCTCGATCAAACGTTGATCGTATGGTCTGTGTGACATTGATATTGAGCACGTTTATCAGCGTCGCTAACTAAACGAGTTCTCATGACGCTTGTCTGATAACAACCGGTGTATTTGCTTGTGTGTTAGACAAAGCACCTGAGAATGTTTGTTTTGACAGTGACATTCGAATCGACGAGAGCCCGTACTTTTTCGGCACCAGCAAATATAACCTTGAGCATCGTTGACGACGACGGCGATGATTTATCATTGCTGTGCTTCGAGTACAAATCAATTTCAGTTTGCTCTCTTTCAACAGCATTCTAAGATTAATGCTGTTTTTCGTTATTGGTGTTGTCGCTTGTTTTCTCTCTTTCTCTCTCTTTCACTATCCATCTATCTCTCTCACTCTCTCGAAAATCCGAATAAAAATCATTTCCGAAGCAGAATCCATTTCAGTAGTGGATTGTGATGAATGATTTTGTTGTTGTATAGAATCGCATTGTTTCGAGTGTTTGCGATGGAAATGCAATCACAGCATAACAAATGGTGTGTTTTGACATATTTTTCTAAAGTAAATTGAATGTTTTCATTGAAGGATGGCAATTTAGAGTCGATTGAGTTTCGAGATATGGTGACTGGATGGTTTCAGTGAACAACTCACCAGATTGCCCACTGAAACAGACCTTCGAAATCATATCGCAGGCACCACACATCAGTTCGGCTCTGTTGTTTATTCTGCCAATGTTTATTTTGTAATCATATGCTGATCAAGCAATGCTGCCATCAATGAACAGAAAAAAATAACACATTTATTTAATTGTCTAACAATGTGTTTGTTTACACTTTGGCAATCGATTATTATTTACTGGATTGAATGTCGGTCGCCAGAGAAGAACTAACTTGTTGCGAATACAACTCATCAAACTGAGACTAAACAGTGGAAAATGACGTTGCACAAAAACGCTCATGTTTTGAATGAGAATGCGATTTCATCTCAACAGTCTCAACAATGACATTCATGATGCGCTTTTGTTAATTCTTTTGCTCGTTTTTCATTTTATTACTTGCACTTGGAAATAGATCGCCGTTTGAGTGTCATTCTTATGTACATCGTCTGTTGATGTTCCTGGCATGAACCTTCGGTGGAAGCTTTCTGAGCTCTTTTTTGTTTCGTTGGACGCGTTCAAAGGTAGATCGTAAATTTAACAACTAGCGGAAAGATAACTGCTCTGGCATATGGCCAAAATCCAGCTCGCCATAATGAGAGCCATTAAACGCAATAATTAGGATCATTGGTCGCCCATTGTTCTTTCTTCATCCCATTCCATAGTCCGAGCGATGCACGTATTCGACAAATTTCTCAGACGTTTGCCCCCAACCGAACCAATTCAAACTGGGAATTCGATATGAGCGCAAAGTCTGTCCCGCCACGCTGTTTCGTGTTTCCCGACTTGATAAGTGTCTTCGAAAAGAATCATAAATTTCGCAAACTTTTTGATTTCGATTAAGATAAAGTGAGCACCTTTCTTCGAAGCTCGACACAGGAAAAAAGAATGAAAAAATGATTTATTTTTGTGTTTACATTTCGTCCTTGCTCTCATTCGAGGAATATTCCGAGGAGATTTGACGGTATATGATTCATGCAAGACACAGCAGCGACTAGAAGTTGAGATTATCGTTGAAAATGTAAATTACTTGGTTCAGTTTTCGTCATTCCTGGTTGATCGGTTTCGATTCAACCTTCATTCAAAATTTCCATTCATGAAAATGTGAATTCCACCAAAGCGCAGCGTCATTATGACGTCACAGCGCTCATCCATGCCAATTCGCACGTGCATTGTTTGAGAATGCACAGTGTACCGTGCTGCTTATCGCACTTGTGCGCTCTTTTAGCGGACTCCAACGTGGAAATGAATATCTCATCTGCTTTCCATTAACGATTGAGAAAACACATCCCAGACAGACCGTGAATCGAATGCCCACACATGTCAAATAGGATTTCATTTGAACGGTGATTGAATCGAGAAATGAATTGACATTTATTGTTCGGAATGGCGTATGTGGGTTGATGTGAGTGGTTGTCAGTCACTGGGAGGGTATTTACCAGAAATAAGGCTCTCAGTAAACAGCAGAGATATGTTGGCGGTTGAATGGCGTTTCCAACTGTCTCTGCGTTTGATATCTGATAAGCGAAACACAGGTTACTCGCTTCGATTAATGCTGAAACTGTCGTGGAGTTCTTTTCTTCCGCTCGTCGACATTATTGGACGGTAAATTCAGCTCAACTGATGCAATCAACCGAGGACAAAACCCCCGAATTAAATGCTTGCGTAGTCTGTATCGATGTGTTTGTGTGTCTGTGTGTAGTTTGCGGCTCTGAGTATGTGTTTCCATCAAGAACATTGTCTACAGGATGAATGCGTTCTCCTTCAATGAATTATTGGCTATAATGTTGAAACATCTGGTGTTCTATGTGCGGTGCAAAGGCATGTTAGTGTGTGTGTGTGTTCGTGGTGTGTGCTGAACAACGATTCATGTCTTCCATCACGTACACGGTTTCGGTCGAAATTCATAAATATTATTAGGGTATTAGGGTCGTCTTTTCGAACCGCTTTGTTCCTCAGCATAGGAATCACATCCAGCTGAACTGCGAACCGACAGAAATGCTCACGCACATTTCGAAAATGTGTGCAACGTTTGTCAGACTTGTGTTTTCTCATTTCTTTCGATATTTGTTCTTGACGATGGTGGGTTGCCCTATTCTCAGATCGGATCATTGAGTCATTGAATGGGCGATTGTTGGTAGCGATCTTGGCTATAATCGCTTCCAATAACAATAAAAATGATAATTTTCCGGCATTTGATTGAACGCAAATGCTGAATTTCTGAGCACTTTGGGGATGGAGTTCAACCATCAAACGGCTTCTCGGATTCATCACAGATTGAACGATGTTGAACAGTGTCGTTGGTGCAATTATCAAAACCGTAATAAATCGCTTTATTTTTCAAGCGATTTCTGCTTTAATTTTGAATGTCAGATCTGTACCGAGCCATTCTGTTGGCGGTAATTTTCGTTTTATGCAAATGTTATGTCATGAATCACCGCATTCGGTGAATCAATCATGTGCGACAAGCTGGTTTCACTTCAACTCAATCTCTTTGCAATGACCGCATCATTTTTCTGTGGGAACATTTATTAGATTTTTTGCATATAATTTCGTGTTTCATTTGAATTTCTTCACAATTTTCACGATCCGAAATGATTCGGAAAATCGTAAGAAAAATCTCGCTTGGCTGGTCGGTGATAATTTGCGCTATAATCAATTATGTAGAAATTCGATATTACACGTTGCTCAAATGGTCTCCGGGCTGTCACATTGTGTCACTCATAGACGTGGGCACGTTTCCGTGAATTACATGAGCAAATGGACGGTGGTTGTTTTGGAACGTTGACATCGTCATCGATCGTCATTGCGACCCTACAGCACACGACGCTCGCAAAAGCATTCCTAAAAATAGAAATCTGATTTGCTTTTCTCGGGCGTATTTTTAGTACTTTTGTTTAATTGCAATATTATTTCGAGACGGTTCGACCTTTCGATGGATTTCGTCGGTGTTTCTCCTTTATTTTCGAATGATGGATTACTTCGGCTAATTGTTTTCATCGCATCGATTAATAATTGTTACGTAACGTAGTTGGGGACTGTCTCACCGGCCCGCCATTCTCGTGGGAGTCAAACGTTCACCTCGATATCCGAAGTGGATGCACCGACCTTGCTCAGAGTCAGACAACGTTCATATTACCGGAACACACCTCCGAACATTCTCAAAGCCGAGCATTATGTCACAGATTCATTCAAGAACCAATCGATTCGATTGCTGTAATTTCATTTGATTCTTCCTCACATTGTCAGTCACGCATTCGTAATTTTCGTATTTCGCATTTTCGCGCCGCCCACATAATTTCGATGTACATAAATATCACAAGCACACAATCCTCGTGCACGTTCAAATGGTCCGCAAGTCAAATCTCCGTTTGAAATTAACCAAACAGGCAGAGAATTGTAGCAAACGAACAACAGCAACAAAAAAGTGACATTTTGTTGTCGATCGCATATCATCACAGTGAAATTGCCGATGAAAACGAAACAAGATGAGGAGAATAAGAGAAAGAGAGAAGAGACAACAACAACAGAATCGCATTTGTTGCCGATCGCAATATTCGCGAAAAGTATCGACGAATGTTTAACCTTGTCTTCGACTGCGTCGTACTCCGTCGATCGGTCGATTTGTTTTCGAAATGCACAAGTGATTCACAAACACCAATACACCAGCGCCAGCACCAGTGCTCGCAGCAACAGAAACATCAACAACAACAACAACAACTACAACAACAACACTAGACGAAGTTTTTTCGATGTTTTCGTTTAGTTGAAAAATACGATTCGTACCGCATACGATCGTTCGTATCGCACCCGAATGACGTTTGTACGTTTTTGTGCGAGATAATGAAACAGCAGCCACTCGAAATCGTTCATTTCAATTTTGGAAGTTCAAGAAATTTCAATCATTCGCCGATTCTCAATTTTTCATTTGCTATTCGATTTTCTCCCGATTTTCTATCGTTTCGAAACTCACGCCGGGAAAGCAGCGTTCATTTGAATGTTGGAATCGGATTAGTCGTTCGTTTCATACACATAGTTGCTTCGGTAAGTTTCGGCAAACGGAATATTGTTTTGGTTGTGGCTCATCGTTTTCATGCATCGCCACTCGCACACTGCAAAGCGGTCGATGAGTGAATTACGCTTGTGTGCGCTCTGCGTCGAGTGTTGCCATTTTGAATGTTCATCGAGCACATTCGCTTAGTCGCCATGCATTCAGATTTGTGTGTTTGTTGAAAATTGTGTTGTAATTAAATGGCGCTGATTTACGATTCATATCTTGTCGGTGCTCACGCCAATCGATAGATAAAAGGTATGCAACTGACACGACCTATGAATTGAATTCAATTAGCAGCCATTTGAATTTTCGAGTAGTCGATTATGGGATTCCACGATCCGATTCAATTGCGGTGTAAACATTTACTTGACATTCGTTCGGTCGTACACCTTTTTCACTCGGTTGATAATAATAACAATCGCACACTCTGTACGAATAATCGAATCAAGCAAACAAACAAATAATATCGGCGGACTGACCGAATACCCGGTTGACACAAGACAAATAAGGGCGTGTGTGTGTGAGTGAGAAACAGTTTCAATTTTATGATTGACATTCGATGAATGAGTGTTTTTCGGAGGGAATTTGATTTTCCTGCAAGCTCTGTGCATTTTCCATTTGCGTTGACGCCGTGAAGTTGTGAGACTTGGTCACTGTTGACAAGGATCATCCTCATCTCAGCATGAGGTCACTGATCCAATCATCACCATTAATCCCATTCAACTGCATTGACCTGATTCATGAAAATAATTCAAATTCTGCTGCAATAATTTCCCCCATTGGCAATCATTGATAACGCCTATCAGAAAATGGAAGCGACCAGAGTTGCCATGGAATTGTCACTCAAGAATTTCTCCATTTGATATTCGGCTTGATAACGAAACCGCACAGTAATAGCAATTTCAACGCATAAGTCGTTAAGCGGTCAACGAAAATGCCGATGCGAATGAGAACGACCAGAAGCCAGCAGGCAGCATTCCAACGACAGTGAACGAACGAAGTCATGTTCATAATAGCTCTATCAATAATATCGTAAATGACATTTCAAAGTGTCAGTCATTGCAATATGCGTCATTTGCATTTGGTAAACAACAAGTCGTCCGTTCGCAGAGTGTTTTGTAATTGATTGTGACAGCCAAAGGAAGTCCTAGTGAAGTAGGTGTTGACCGGCAACGGTCTAGCTGTCGAAACCGCACGATCGCACAATGCACGAATTTCGGTTGTCTTCGATGGATTTCAATATCAGTTTTGGCATTCACAATGGATCTTTTGCCAACTAGAAATTCTATATCATTATGTGGCCTATCAATTATTTGCTGTTGAATGTGCCACTTAGCGAACACACGCACACACGCACAGTCCCTCAAAAGGAAAACAAAGCAACGAACTAACGACCAAAATAAAATATAAATGATAATTGAAATGGCAACAATGTTTTACATTATTCCTCTATTTCCATTCGTTCATTGAACTATGAAATACATTCGTTTTATAATTAGAATCCGTTCAGTTACCTTTTTTTTTAGTGGGTTTCTTTCATCTGAAATTCTCCTTTATCCGAAATGAAATGCCTATTCCGACCGAATGGGAAATTCGATGCAAATGACTTGGACGGCTGTTGATTAATTAACTGATTGTTTTGATTTCATTTCAGAATGGACGAAAATGAGAGAAAAGAGCGCCGAGAACGAGATAGACAGGCGAGAGCTATGATGTCTCAGATCCAAAACCAAGAACCGGAACCGGAATGCTTGTTCTCGGCACCGCCTCGGGTGAGTGTGATACAAGCGCAGCGTTAAAACAGAGAAGCTGACACAATCTCGCGCACGTGGAATCCGCCAGACAATCATTGCGAAATGTAGAAATGACTGTTTCGATACGATTCAAAGGAGTAAAATGTGGAAATTCTTACATCAAACTCTACACCATTCAAACATATTACAGCACCTGGTTAATCAATTCAACCAATCAATATATTAAAATTCATGCACGAGCACACCACCACAACGACACGAGAATGTGATTCGTATCGCGTACGAAATGTCGTTGCAATGCGAATATCCATTGCATGCCCACGACCGATATCGATGTACGTACGCGTTGCGATATTCGTCAGCGGCGAATACAAAACAAGCCTTGCGGTATTCCTCCACGCACACATTCATTGAACCGAAGGGAGGTTAATATACGCACGTTCTGAATATTTCATCGGAATCGACCGACGTATTGTCGATTCGCGTTCATTGAATTTACGTGAAATTCGAAACAATAAACAACCACAGACGATTCTGTAAATATTCCGATAAATAAATTGTGATTTTGTGGATTTTCGCCGCGAACTGACGTCATAACATTTTGTTTGTCGGTTATGGAGATTCGGTGAAATGCTCTCATCGATTTGTTCGGAATGATCGTCGTGTGACATCGTGTTGAATTCATTCATTGCGTTAAACTCTACATTAGTTGTTGTTTTTGTTGTTTTTGGTTTCTGTTGTTGTTATTCCTGTTGTCTGTAGTTAATGTGGTTGTTGTTGTTGTTGTAAACAGCAAACCAGCAGTTTCAAGAATCTGTCTGATTCGATTCGATTCGATATCAAAATGCATATCGTTTACAGTGAATTCAATGAAATATTTCAATGAGCATGTGTTGTTTGTTGTGTTTGAGTGCGCTTTTTTCGCTTTTGAGGTGAAGGTCAAGGTATGCGCATTTTGATATTTACTGTGGCGACTTCATTCATTCAATCAAATTCTATTACGTTTGATGGGTTTTCGAATTGAGGTTAGCCAAGATGACGGATCACCTCCGCGCAGCGAATGAAGATTACGATTTAGTTGTCATGCTGAAAATCTCTTGAGATTGTTTTTTCTCGCATGCGTGCAATAAAAACTTGACCACCGTATCCACTACTACAAAGAGAAAGCTCATGCCGCACGCTTCGCCATGCCAATTATTCACCGCGAGCTAAAATTGATTTAAATCGTGTGCAGCATAGCAGCAACAACAACAACAACAACAACAAAACCATAAACACTGTTGATCGATTATGAATGTAACCTTGTTGAAAACGCGAGAGAAAGAAAAAACGACCATCCAATTGTTTGTAAACACACATGAAACGCGTACGCCAAGTGTGCGGAATGCTAAATGGCAACTTTTTTGTGATTCTTTTTCTTTTTGCAAAATGATGAATTGGATCCGTCATGCGGGCTAACCCACATTTGCCAATCGCGTTTTTTTTGTTTGTGTTCCGTCGCCGCAATTGTCACTGCATTTTAGTTGGCCGCTTTTGCGCACTCAGAATTTGATTGAAAGTGAATTCATTGATCGAATTAGTGATAGTTAATGATGCGTTGACGGGGTCATCATTGTAACGTTGTGTCATCAACGTGATCAGCATTTCCGTATCCGTTCTCCCCAGATGCACCTCATACAAGTGTGGTGTTTTTCTATCTTTGCGACTCGCAGTCGTTGCGCTGTTTGAGACTTGCATTTTTCCAATTTTTTTTTATCTTAATCACTTTTCTTATCGAAGCGAATATGTTTGTAGCCATAACAAAATGCAGAAGAAAAACACACACATGAATGAATAAAACATTTTGATTTCCTATTTTTCAATGCATTTGCAAATTGTTACTTCACCGCAAAATGGTTGTTAACAACGTAAAGCTTGTTATGCCCTCAGGCATATTGCACACTTTTTCTGTGAAGAGTAAGCGTTATTCAACAGGTCGTTTTTGTCTGTATTCCGCGTTGATTTGCGCAATTGTTGTGGATTTCTTTATGGATGTCGATGCTTCTCTGTTTCGTTGGATGTTCAAGTGCGCTTTGTGGGATTTTCCTCGCGGAAGAAATTAAGACGTTGATGAATAACTGAAAATTGTCATTTGAATCATTTCAGAGATTGAGTCCAACCGAAAATGATCAGCGAATACAGTCACGGTTGGGCCCATATTCGCTCATCAAGCGGATGATGGACAAGGACAATTTGATTGGTGTCAATGCATTGCATTCACCGTCAGCGGCACCGGTTCGATCAACATCATCATCTCACTTGTACCAGAACTCCACATCGTCTTCGTCATCATCATCCGCAGCTTCATCGAATTCGACTGCGATTCCACTAAGTTCATCACATTCGTACCCTCAAGTGCGTAGCAACAATACATTTTTGAAGCCAGCCGAAAAAGCGCCCTACAACGGAAGAGGAAATTATCCGAAGGCAAATCATGATGTAAGTTTTTTTGGTCGAGGTTGAGGTCACGAAAATCAATCAATCAAAATTGCTCTTTCGCCTTTCCAGATTCACATGAATGGAATGGCACAACCGAAATCCTCATCACAAATACCAAATGGTATTCGACCAAATGCTCAATATCCATCGTCGGGATCGGGTGGTTCAACTGGTAATAATGTGGCCAAGCCAACGACAAATGGACGTGCTGATTCGCTGTTTGCCACACCGAAGAAACTCGAATCAGCAGATCCGTCGTCAATGCCGCCACCAACGACTCCATCCAGTGACGTTAGTAGCATTCTAAAAATGATGACATCAACTTTGGCACCATTGTCCAAATTGGCGGCTACTCCACGGACTGAACTGGAGGTACAGACACCGATGAAAAACCATATCTATGCCATGGGTATACCACCGGTACGATTCAAACAACCAAAAGATCCGGTTGATAAGAAAATCGCTCCTTTCGAACCGATATCCATGATTGAGCCACTGTCAGCATTGGAACCACTGGCCCCATTGGCCCCGTTGGCCTCATTGGCCCCACTAGCTCCTCTCGCTCCATTGGGCTCATTCTCACCGTTGGCACCGTTGGCGCCATTGGCTTCCCTGTCTCCACTTCAACCATTAGCTCCACTTCAGCCACTTCCCGAACGCGAACCTCATCCAGCGAAGTCAACGTAAGTTTAAGGA
The DNA here is from genome assembly GCA_027564135.1 of Lestremia cinerea. Lineage (NCBI taxonomy): Eukaryota > Metazoa > Arthropoda > Insecta > Diptera > Cecidomyiidae > Lestremia > Lestremia cinerea. Next base: position 10,748 of record JANSTV010055037.1, read on the forward strand.
AGTCGAGTACAACTGAATATCCTCCTAACGCACTATTTGTTCTTGTAGCGAACTTGAAAACGACTTGGACCTATCAGATAGCGATGATGGAGGAGGAGGCGAACGTAAAAAGGCATCGTTCGTGGAACCGTAAGTCAAGCAAAGCCAAGAGATACGATGCCAGTTGCTCACTCGAAACTTCATCTTTCAGAGCTGCATCGCCCAACAATGAAAACTCTAGTGAAAGTGGCTCCGATGGATCCACATCACCGGAATCATCGTCCGAGGAATCGAACAATGGTTCCAAAGTGGAAACCACCACGGAAAATAGCAAATGGAGCTTGGCCTCGTTTATTGTGCCCACGCAAAACACAATTCAACCGCTTGCTCCGCTTGATCCCGAACCTCAACAGGCCGATATCAAGGCCGAACCAATGTCAGTGATTGATGGAAACAATCATGGCTACAGCAGTGCATCTGATCATGGTACTGCAGTGGCTCCACCAGCTAAACAGAGCAAATCAACCAATTCATTTATATCACCGATGTGCTTATCCAACGAACAAATCAAACAAGAACCAATCGGTGAGTTATCGTCTGTTTCGCTCGGTCCTTGCTTAGAGCAAAGAAACTCCTTTTTTCTCTCTTCCTCTTGTTGTTCTTTGTTGTTGTTGTTCTTGATAAACCGAACCGAGTCGGACAAATCGAATGCTCCGCGATTGGTATCGCCGGTGGGTTGTTCACATCCGCATCTGATCACATAACGCGTGTGCAATTCGTCGTCGTCGGTTTTCGGTCCCACCATTCACACAGACACACACACACACCCCCACACACACACTATAATTCTCGAGTTATTAATAGCAATGATTGAGAGACCATCTAAAATGTGTATTAACAGGGAAAAGTCCATCAAAAACTCCTGAAAAACTTGCATCGTCTGATCCATTTGATTCTGATGAAATAGAAAGTATCTTGGCGGTAGCTAAGGAAACGGTTAAACCAATTTCTAGTTTATCTAGCTTATCAGGTAAATGTACAAGTGCAAATCAAATCACTCACAAATCAACAAAACAGAAAAAAGAAAATTCAAACGAAAAATATTTTAAAACAAAAATTAGACAAAAAAAAAACAAAACGAATAATGTTGTACATAAACTACGCTACCTTTTGATTTGAATGAATATTCATTGGAAACGTTTTGTCCGCTGTAAAACGCCACATTTCAATGTGAATTGTGTTTTCGGAGGCAGTTAACAATTGAACTGCATTCGGGAAAAACCGGGCAACCAGTGTCAAATCAAACACCTCGCACGTGCTACGGATCCTGAGCTTAGCTAATACATATTCTCTAATTTGCATTGGGGCTGTTCCGATCATACGTTTCGCATAACTACTTAGTTTCATATCATTGATTATTGTCATTCCGTTCCATTTGTCTTGAAAAATCGGGTTTCGAGTGTACCTAGACAAACAAATTGGCTGTAAAACTCATTGCTGGGTTTTGGTTTGTTTGAAATCTTAACTAATCCTAATCAAATCAATCATTCATTGCATCACCTCACACTGGGTTTCTGGGTTTGCTTGTCTCTCTATCTCTCTTGTGCTTGTTATGGACGGTTTATATTTATTGTCTGATATTTTCTCCAAGAAATACTCTTCCTCCCTCGACTTCTTCTCCCACTTACACACTTTCACACACACATCGACACAAACATTCAAACATACACACATGTACATACATACATATTGACATACACGCACCACAATACGAATACATTTATGAACGCCTCAGACTGACATCATTATTCACCCGAGTCGCTCGTTAAAGGTAAATAAACTCTACTCTCGCCCGTCCTCTCTCTTCCTCTCTCTCTCTCTTTCTGTCTGTCACTCCTTTTCTCTCAATCTAATCGCTTAATTGGTTTTTGTGTTAATCGAAATGGATGCGGCCATCATCACAGCATTCGACCAAATTCATTATCCATTGTTTTATATTTGATATACTTGCAGATACCGATGAAAAATTAGAGAAATGTTTGAAGAAACCGCCGCCAAGTCGTCGAAGAAGACGTACAGCTCCTGAGAAAGCGCCGCCAAGTGATACCAGCGATGATGATGGTTTTTCCAGTACAAATACGTCAGCAACACGTCGAAGCCGTTCAAAATCGATTGATGTTGAAAAGAAAGGACGTGGACGACCACGAAAGAATCCAGTAGCAACACAACCAGCTCCACCAGCTCCACCACCAACCGTAATATCACCTCCAAAGACAACACCAAAGAAGGAAACTGGCAAAAAAGCAACAGCACGAGCTCGAAATGTTCGACCAAATTCAAATGTGAAAAGTCGTGCCATTGTCTCAACCGATTCGTCCAGTGAT
>JANSTV010055048.1:0-13107 GCA_027564135.1 Lestremia cinerea
TGCGTGTGTGTGTGTGTGTGTGTGTGTGTGTGTGCGTGTGTGTGTGTGTGTGTGTGTGTTTGTGTGGGTCCAATCGATGTCGTTCATTTGTTTGCTTCTGTCACTTCGCTATGAATGTATGTACAATATAACCATTTCAAATAATTTAGATACTGCAGTTTGCCTCTTTGACTTCCACAGAATGAAATTGCTAAATATTTCATGTAACTGATGCTGTTGCAGTAAGTTTTATATCTCCTTGTGTGTACGGCATTCGTAGTCGCTGTCGCTACTGTACTGTACTGACAAAAACGGTAACTTTCAATTTTTCATCATCTCCTTTTTAGCTTTGATTTGAATGCCATTTTCTTTTAAAATTTGTTGTGCCATATAATAAATTTATTCCGCATGCAGCGAATATTCGTTGAACCGGAATATCCATTGATATTGTGCACTTGTGCACTACGTCTGTCGCTGTGAGATCATTTGGCGCAGCACTGAAGTACATACAAGCCTCCAGTTGATATTGGAAATCTTAATGGAACGGATTATATTATGTAGCATTTTAGTTTTAATGCGTGTTTGCATTCGCATTATCTTATGTTTCGGCAATATTTCACATACGCTTAGCCCAGAATTTATAGAATGCTTCGGAAGAATTCCTTGGAATAAATCACGGACCCATTCTGATAAATATATTGCAAAAATTCCACTGGTTGGAAAAATTGAAAAAATCTTGCAATGGCGATTAAGCAAAGGAACATTTCCGTTCGATTTGATATGGAAATTTTGTCGATCGATCATCTCCGTACACAACAAATGCATGATGTCGGCTACCGCGGCAAAACATCCCAAACGAAAATCGAGCACGTTACAACGAGCTGGGATCTGTTATGTCACTACTTGAGGTAGCTCTCCCGTACAATAAAGTCTATTTTCTGTGAGCTAGCTATTCATGGATAAATACTTTGGACGATATATAGAAGAACAAATGGTTCATTCAAGGGAAGCAGCCAACCTGATGCTCCTGATGAGCACACATCTTGTTCTCTAGGGATGAGTTCGAGAGATGCCTTCTACTTTGACAGTAACACTAATTCCTCTGGTAAATTACAGTTATCGAAGACGCTCCTCAATCATCTTCGATTCACTAATTTCATTATCGCCCTCAGTGATGTAATATGAGCTCACACTTTACGGCTCTCTACTATTCATCGAACAACTGCATGATAATTAATAAAGAATAACGCAGGAAAGTACCTACGAACGAGCGCAAACGAAGACGAGGCAGCAGCGGTATCAGCAACCGTACAACACCAACAGCACAAAGTGTGCATATAGAGTAGACAAACTCATGACATTTAATTTACTGTATACAAGCATATTAAATCCAAACGTAAGCTTAATCTCTGTGTCATGCTTTTATAATATAACTTAATTTTAATACAAGAAACTTAAACAACCAGAGAGATAATAATAGACGTAAAGCTCCATCTGACTAGAGCCGTAATGCTCGATAGCTGAATGGAACGTTCGATGGCATCCCATTTCAAATCGTGTTAGTCATGCTGTTTTCAGTCACTGCAATTTCTATTCCGTTTTCATTTTCATGTAGATTTTGGATTCGCCTCGCAACTAATGTCGCTATAACATTCTCTTGAACGATTCGGCAAAAATTGTAATTTGGACCAAGATTGTTCCTCTTATTGTAGCGCGTTCATGTAGCTGTAGCTGTAGCTGTTGAATTGATCTGGTCGACACAACTCAAAACGACTGGCTTAGCGCAAAATGAAATGAATGATACCGTCTGATTGGCCAGTTTGCCTTGCATTTTAGTTTCAATGGCGAAAGATAGCACGAAATAAAACTTAACATCACCATTTCGACTTGTTAAAATTCATTTTGAACCATTTAGAAAAACGAGACTCATCCGCCCTGACAAATGAATGGATTTGGCTCTCATTGACGGCGAGCTAAAACTACAAAACACTCACACAGCACGAGAGCCCTGCCAATTAAAAAAGAGTGGGGAAGAACCAAGATGCCAAATAATCCGGTGGCGGAGCAAACATACTTTCTTTGTAAATTCCTCTTTGTTCCGAAAATTAAATTTTTAAAAATCAGAAAAGATGAAAATGTTGTTTTTCAACTACCATTTCGAAAGACTGCCGGCTGTTTGCGGCGAGGCTTTCTATGTCTGACACTCCCTCAATGAGCGATTATACGGCGGATCACGAGCAATGTGATGAATCAAAAGGATCGTTGGGGGTTTGTCGCTTTCGAAAAAAAATGCCTGTTCATCGCTAACTCGGATAAACCGAAAAAAATCAGCCGCGAAATTTTCCAAAACTCAATTCCGATCGTCAACAACAAAATGCAATGCACTGGAAACGACATATACCAGAAGTTAAATGTTCCGAAACGGCACATGAATTTTCGAGTAGCCCATCGACTCCTCACCCCGACTGAGCCATGCCGTTCGTATCGACGGAGAAAAAGTCGTCCGTTTGGCATCCATGTCGATTTAAAAAAAAATGTTGCGTGCAGGAGAAAAAGTGAAAACGCTATAATTATGAGGAGTCGATGAGCGACTCGAAAACCCATATGCCGCCTCGGAACATTTTACTTCTGGTATATGTCGTTTCCAGTGATATCTGTTTTAATCAACTGACACAACATTATAGAGATGTCTATCGCGCGATCAGTTGCCGTTGTCTTTGACATTGCCATTGCCATTGCCGTCTCCGTTGTCGGTAACAAGCGAATGTTCAGCTATTTATCAGCAATGTTCGTAAACCATCATTTCTATTGTACTTCCAGGTATTTTATTGCGAGTCTCATTTTGTGTCCAAATTACTTTACCTGATTAAATGAAAGGAACAGCAACCGGCAACAGGATATTCTCTTTCACAATCAACGCCGGCAAACACTGTGAAAGTTTACGAAAATGAAAATAAAACGAAAATAGCAAATACAATCGAACGAGATTCCCTTCAAAGTATGTTGAATTCTCATTTTATTGCAAAAGACAAAAAGACGAAAAGACGAAAACAAGAAAAACTCGATTCGCACCTACTCAAAAAGCAGACAGACTGGAAATCATTGCAATTCGAATAATTTCGTTGCTCTCGGCTTTCAATCTCTCGAGGTGTCCTATCGTATCTACATGCCAAAACATCCAGTGGTTCTTGCAGTTGTCGATACGTTGAAGGAAATGAAATCCAGTTGTAGTGAAATGAAAATGTTGATTGTCAGGTTTTATATTACCTCGTGTACTTTTTCAACTGCCAGTGTGAGCGTACGGATGTGTTGATATGATTCCGGCAGTCATTGGAAATCGTTTATCGCCGTCGATCAGACGCCGCTCACCACCATTCACGCTTCGTCTCATTAAGCTCCTGCCCTCGCCACCAACACAATTACGATCACTATAAATACACATTTATGATTCTGTACACATTACATAAGTGCAACACATCACGTTACATAGAATTTATCAACATAATACATAATTTCAAACAATATGAAACCCAAGAGCATGCCATTTCAATTTGGAAAAACCTCAAAAGATAATGACAGCAATAACCCAATTTTCCGAAAAAAAAACCCTTTTTGGATAATTTCAAAAGTAATTTAAATTTTATATGCCTTCCAGAGATTATTCGAGCAAAACTTTTTTCCATTCTGCATCTTCATCTTTATGCTCGACTCCTTTATTTTCGGTTCTGGTTCAATTTTCATCATCGCCGTGTTCGTTTTCGCTTTCTTTTTGCTTTCTTGCAGATATTTTCCCTCTTCTGTCACTGCTGCCGCAACGCTACTGGCAGGCAATGGGTAGTAAAGTAAAAAGTGCTCCATGATAATTTGATTTGTGATTTTTTTCATCTTATCTGGTCTTTTCGGTTGTGATGCTGCTTATGATGAAAATCGCGCTTAATAACATTGGCTTTCATCTTTTCCCTAGTTGCCATTATGCGAACTTTTCTCCAATAATTTCAAATTTATTCATTTTTGAATTAAATGATTAGTTTGATTTTGCAAAGCGGTTCTTTAAATTGCTCGAACGATATTTTTCTCCTTGCGCCACATCAACTACGACGTAAATTGCGGATTTTCGAAATGCTTCGCTGCTCGAACACGCATTTCGGCCCTAAAAGATGGCTTCAGCTACCGACATAGGGTTTTCAAGGTCCTATTTTAGTGCTGACCGAAAAAAGCTCGCGGAACTCCATTTGCACCGTGCCGACAATCGTATAATAAAACTGCTCTATCAATTAATCAACATAGTGGCCATGATGTCGGTATGTGTTTACGACTACAAGACGGAAAATTGTATTGTTGCTGACGAATTACGATGGCGATTACGAAGATGACGAAGATTTGGACCGACCGACTTCCTGCATCCGATACCAATGTGGATGCTGTGACGTCAATGTTATTTGTTCTTTTAAATCGTTTCTCTGAACAATGTTGCTACTATTTGCCACTTCGCATATCACATACAATATTGGCTATGTTTCTGTAAACCAAATCGACTAACTGACAGCCGACAAAATTGAACTTTTCAATTTTCAAATATGTTCGTTTATCATTTTGGCTACAGTGCGTTCAATAATGATGGAGAGAGATAGATCAAGGTTAGTCATTCGAAATACTCGAACTAAGGCAATTAGAAGAGGCGATAACACGAATAGATCTACATATATACAGTTTGAGTGAGTTTTGGTTTGACGGATAACACGCGCAGTTGTCAGCTCGTGCTTAGCATTTTGTTTCATTGCAAATTACGTGCAGGTTTCATCCGAATAATCGATACGTGCGGAGCTAAGACAAGTGTTCCCGTCGGAAAACTGGAGATTTTTCCGGAAAATGTGTCCGGCGCTCGAAAAAGGAAAATTTTGTGTCGCATTCCACGGCTGAGTTCAACTCCTAACCTCAATTACACGCACGCAACCGCTCAAATTTTCACTCATTACACGCTGCAATCGAGGAGATAAATGTTCGGTCTGTTGTTCCTCTTCGATATCCTCAACAACTCAAAAGACTGTCCATTCCTGTTTTCAAAAATCAACTTTAATGTCCCGCAACGAACGACCAGAAACAATGTTCTCCTCCGTCCCAGTCAACACCGAACGCTATATGGCCAGAACGAGCCAGTCAACCGTCTAATCACGCAATTCAACAGACTCGGTAGCGTTTTCGACTTCCATTTGAAGCGAGATGAGTTCAAGAATAGAGTGAGATCATGAATCACTGAAACTGCTACTGGATGGGCATGAAGGCCAAGCCATTTTATCAAAATCTGTTAATCTTGCTATCGATTCGGCTAGTCCTACTATCACTTGTCTAATAACGCCATTTTTCTCTATTCATAGATATGTTTTGCTTTCTTGACACTGTGACTTCCCTTAGAAGCGACACTACGAAGTTGTGATATTTAGAAATCAATAATGCACTCTAGTCGAAGGAAGTCGATTTCGCTCAAGAAATTTTTTTTAGCCTGCGCCGGGATTTGAGCCCACGGCGATACGTTTCGCATGAACTAGCAGGTCTTGAGTAGATTTGCTTCTAAGCTCAATGCCTGATAGTTCGCGTGAAAGCAGCGCTGTTCCTGAGCCACCTTCTTGCTCATGTTTGATGACTATGAAGGAAAAGGACACTCCAAAGAGCGGTAAATGAGTTGAGTCTTGCATGGTCGCTTTCAAAGGTTTTGACCTGACTGTGTATTGATATGTGTTATGAAATCAACAATTGTCTTTTGGTCGCACCCGAAGCTCTCAATAAGAAGCGACTCTTATATAAAGAAGAAAAGCTAAAGCTCAGAAGGAAGGATTCATTTTTTTTTTTTTTCTAGTCTCAACTAGAATGGAAAATGACGGAAATGAAGGGAACACCGACGGCAGACGCGCAAATAAAACGATAATAGGAACGAACAAAAAATCGCACATAAAAGCACTGGAGGTTATATTATGTTTCGACCTCGGCATCTAATTGGACCGTGTTCGCTGAATTTGAAATCATGCAAGGTTAATGTAGTGGAAAGACTTTCTTCTAGTCTGTTTGTTCTTGTTGCCTTTTCTGGTCGTCGTTTTCCCCATCTTCTCAGCCTAATTCTTGTGTTGCGTTCCCGTGTTTCGTTAAGCATTGGAATACGCAAAAACAGTTCAAGACTAGGGCATACGGATGGAAGTACTGGGCATTCTATTTGTTTATATATTGAAGCTACGCCACTGATTTTCCAGATTTTCGGAGCCAAATAAAAAGCATTTTTTTTTTCAAATTATCACCGGCCGCTCGAAATTTCTACAAGAGCCGAGGATAGAATCTAAGATGTGTCGAAGCAATACGGTTTACGAGGAACCGCGCTCGCACAAAACCTCGATTCGAGTGAAATTACCGTGATTACAATTGCGAAACATTCGAATAGGCTTCCTCTGAACTTCGACGATATGAAATTATGATTTCAAACGAATTTAATTACATTTCCAATTTCCTCTGACATCACGATGGCTCGATAATATCCCGGTCAGTTTTTGTTTCGCTGTTATTGCTGCTTTTCCGGTTTTTTTCATAACGATTTTGTTTCATGTTTTTAATTTTCAGTCCAAAAAAAATATAGAATAATTGCATTTTCAATAGCAGACAGAAACCAATCGAAATCAGAAATTGAAGCCATTGAAATTACAAGGAGCACATCAGTTGTGACTCTGGTGCAGATTGCCATTTGTGAATATATGAATGGCATCGCCGATTTCTAGGTCATTTGGATGTGGGCCACATTAGCAACACAGAAGGAGCACCTAGAGCTGTGTCAATAACAAATGTCACTATTTACGTAGATTGCAATATGGATTTTAATTTAGTAATTAATATGTCGCATTTTTATATCATTTCGTTTGATTTTTAATTCACACGTTGATAAATTTAATTGCGTATGCGTTCGATTGTTCATTGAGCAAATCAATGAGATCTTTAATCATTTTTAATGGAAAATGATAACCAAATGTTGTACCGTCTACTCTAATCGATGGCCAAGTTGTTTTCAACTGCGGGTTCGACTATTGGAGAACTGAGCCGATGATAGTCGGAGCAGCTTTGTTCCCTTCTTAAGCGCAAATTTATAATAAAGGTAGAAAAAAATCGCAAAGGGGAGGGAAGAGGGGGGGGGGGGAAGGGGATGGAATATCACAAGGTAAAATGTCTGTAACCCACACATAACTTTCCAGCCACGTAATACGAGTATCGAGTGATACCCTCCATTCTCGTGTCTATTTTGGTTTCATGGCTACCAGTGGTCCGTTCATGACCATGTCTGGAGTTTGTTTACTTTGAGCTTATTTTCATCGACTTTTCGAACAGTGCTCCTCGTGACTAGATTAGATTAGATTTTATTTTCGGGTTTTGTTGAATGATTTTACACAATTATTATGCCAAACGGCTTCAGAATGGCTATTTTTTCGTTTTCTCGTTTTTCGTTCGATCGACGATTCAATTTGCGATTTCCAATTGTGTAAACTGTGAGTGGTGGTGATGTTTTAGGACGCGAAAACGAAATTGATCCTTTCCGGCAATTAGATGACCGAACGAAGACTCAAACTCCCACACGTCCCTGCGGAGGACCGTTTCAAAGTGCGCAGCACAGATATAGGCTTCCGCCAGTTGGCGGAGCAAGACACTGTTCCGTTTCATGCGACCAAGCACATATGACGTATATGACCAACGAGAATTCTTCAAAAGTGGGATTTTCTTGAATCGATGATGCTATCGAGTGCAGCCGATTCAAAACGGACAGCTAGACAGATTTAGGCACATGAGACAGCAAAGACATTTCGGCTCGAATAAAAGAAAGCATAATGTGGCTTGAAACTACTGTATCGGAGAGTCTCTCGAGACTTGAAGCTACCTCCAGCGGCTGCTGAAAACTGCCCCAAGGATCGTCATACCGAATGATATTGTCGTCTGGTTGGGTAATCTGTCTGAATCTGGCCATTGACGCGGTGTATAAACCTGACCATAATGGAATGTCCGAATTTCGGATTAGATTATCCTGAATGGACTGCAATTTCGAGACAATTTCCAGATTGATTTACGACCATTCATTGAATGCGACAAGATTTGGCTCATCTCCGGTGGCCCGCGGCTCCATTCAAACACATCAGATAATTTCCATTTTCCCGAAATGTAACAGTTTTTGGTTCTGTTGAAATAATTTCTCTCGAGCTCGCAAATGCCTGGCGCAATGTTCGAAAAACTGGTTGGGTTTGGCTTGAATGTGAAAATGTCAACCGGTGAACATGCGAATAATGTGAACATTCTGAACTATCAGATGAAGAGTATTCAACCTAACGCCATTTGGCGCATTGACAAAAATTGCCTGGGTTAGTTAATTGTGTGACGACGGCAACACATACGCACGGAATGTTTCTCGTGACGACGACACAACTTGATGAACACCAACCAAAATTTGAGATATGATTGAGTTGGGATGCACGGCTGATTTTTTGGTCTCGAAGCGACTATGCCTTCACGACTTTCGAATTTTCGCTCGCGAAAATCTGTTTCACCTAAAAGACACGATACAATCTGACAATTGGGCGCAGAACCGTTCCCAATACTGAAATATAGTCCAAAGTGGCCAGTCATACATATTTCAGTCGTCGTCCACTGATCTCCATGCGAACCAATTCTGAATCAGATAAAATGCCGAATTACACGAAACAGATTCGCAAAGAATGGTGTTATGAAATCGAAACTCAAAGCGATTGTATATTTTTGAATATGCTACTGAAATGTAATCAAGAATATCAACAGTTCATTAGATGCGTTGCACCTTCAACGATTATGTAATTGCAAAACAGGCGATGCTTGCTGTTTTGAGCCGCGAAACGAGTGATTCACGTCCGTGGCATGAATGTTCTCATATCGGGCTGAGTCATGGCCGCCACGTCAATCCAAATCGGATGGACAACAGACAGGAGCATCTTTCGACAGGCCTTCAGGAAGACGAGGCTTGGGCGGTCCAAAAACGACTAGTTGAATTTCATTTGCACTTTATTAGCCTCTGAATAAATCTTCATGGTTTGCTTCGAGCGTATAGCGAAATGTGCAAAGATTGCAAAGATTGCAAAGAGCGAAACGAAATGAAAATCGAAGAGAAATTGGGTGTGAGAATGGGCCAGTTGGAGAGTGGTGGGATGAGAAGGAACAGCGGAAAGGAGAAGAATGAGACGGAGGAGGAAGATAGAAAGAAAACACACAAATGAGAAACGAAATGTTGCCTTACCGTGATTTGAGTTGGCATTGTGATATCTACCAGTGAGCTCTACCAAAAACCACTCGCGGCTGAACTGCAAAATGGAAAACGAAAGATGAGGCAAACAAGTCGATGTGAAATTTGTTATTGTCAAGCGATTCGGTTTGTTATTCTTTTGGATGGTCATTTCGGTCTATCCATTTGTCACGAGTGTATTTTATTTATGTTCTCCAGTTTCGCTGTTGTTGTTCTGGTTTGCGTAGAACGTAATTAGACTTGAGAAAATTAATTGAAATGACGAGAGGAAGCGAAAAAGGTGAGACGAGATGAAAACAAATGTTATTTCAAAAGAAGGAATAAACTGCTCGAGTGCTTTGCAAATGCCAGACAAAACGACCAAAACGAAAAGAATAGTAACAAAAATCCGTCGAACCAACACTGAATAGAACGAAACGCAGTCTTTTCGGTTGCACTGAACGAAGAACTGTTGGAAACGTTGCACCGAAACGGTGGAATCGACTACAGTCAAATGGAAAAGTTCCGCACACCGCAGCCACCAGGCACCGAGGTTATCAAAGCAACGCCGACCGACCGCTCATCCAAATGACACGCCGCACTCGATCAATGAAAACGTACCAGCGATTTTAATATGCTCGCGACACGAGCGTTTTTCTTTTCATTTATTTATTTTGTTCGCGGGCAATCGTTTTGGACCGTTGCGCGTTTTGTGTGAGCGTTGCGAATTTTGTTTTCTTTCATTTTATTTTCTCTTGCTTTCGCTTTTCCTTTTGGCCGGGTTTTCTGATGACAACACGAACGCAAGATACTAACGAGGCAAAAAAAGAGAAAAAACGCTTTTTTTGTCGGTTTTCATTTAATTATTCAATGTTTCGTCCGACGCTTTTATTCATCTTTTTATTATTTTTTCTTTCTTATTGCTTCTGGACTGACCGTTAATTGTCTTGTTTGTTTGATAAATCCGTCCGTTCGACTGATGCGCCACGATTGTAACTAATCAAGTATGAATGTGTGATTTCTCTTTTTCGCTTCGTGCCCAGCAAAACGCACCGATCGCATTCATCTCACATCCACACGCGCATCTCATATGCATGGCCCACACCGCCGTCGTCCTCAACAACATTCGTCATCGAAAATTGTGTTTTGTTACATCGACACACAATTTCAAGCCGACAAATGAAAATACACGCAAAGTTTAACGAATGCGATGAGAAAATTATTTATTTTGAAATTCGCCGAAATGTTGATGCTTGTGAAAAGGCGATGAATTTATTTTCGGCATCATCACCGGCAGATATGAATCGATGGACCGTTACCAAAATATAGAGGTTTCTCCGAAAGTAAAAATAGTTCGTTGAGATGTCTTACGCTTGTTTCGGAACACCGGCTGTGGCATCTGTAAATTTAGAGAATTTCTGTCTTTTAGCCGCTTTTCGGTTTTACAATTCGACGCTTTGGCGCAGACTATTTGCGCTGTGGCACACTCGCGTTCGCCAATCATTTGTTTACACTGAACACATGCAAGCAGCTAGGTTCGTCTGAAACGTCCCGTTATGGAGATGATCGCCCTTTTTGATGAGACCAATTACGCCAACTGGTGGTTATTTGATGCAAGATAGACGACGCCCATCTTCAAAATACTTAACTGTTGCTTTGAAACTCCTTAGCTCTTCCCCATCAGTGAATTTGATATGTTTCCAGTCGAGAGTTCCTTTGAAATCAAATTGAATGCGTCTGCCGATAGAAGACACCGTCATTCGAAGCCCATACATCATCCGTTAGACGTTTATTTGCAGTGTAGTTCGGCTGGTAAGTAGCATTGATTAAATCAAAAATGCTGTGTTCGGCAATCAATTAACAGAGCCGACATGTCGACCAAAACGATATCGAAACACTCTGTTTCGCTCTTCAAAATTGATTATCTGTGAATTCGCTGGATTGGAAAAGCTTCTATAATCGAATGGGTTCCGTTACTGATGGTGTTTCTGTTGGTGTGCTGTTTTCGCTGATGGGAGGGGAGCGGCTGTTCGACTGGGGGAGGGAGTCAGATAAGAGATTGCCTGCATCAAAAACCCGACTAACGTTTGAATGTGAAATGTTTCGCATAATTTATGGAATTTCAGATCGTTCATCATACATTGTTGAACCGTCAAATCCCACGTGATGATTTTGAATGAAAGCGAATTTGCGGAAGAGAGCGAGAGAGCGAGAGAGAGAGAGAAGTTTGGTATGGAAGATTTAGTGGAAGAGCGAAATTGGGGTCACTCGCAAATGGGCCAATCACATGGCGATTGCAACATCGACGATGATTCAAATCATTTGAAATATTTCGTTTGTGTTGCTTTTTTGCCGTTTATTAATTACGAAAAACGGCTGAACAGAAAAACGCACATTCAATTCCGCTTCGAAATGATTTATTTGAAATTGTTAAGCTCGCTAATGTGAGAACAAGAGAGGTTAACTCTTTGGGGAATGTTTGGTTGTCAGCTGGATAAATGATGAAATGAACGATTTTTCCCGGTGCGTCTGGTGAATTCTTATGGAATTGAATTTTCGTCATGTCGTTGTGTGTGTCAGGGTGTATGTGTTTGAGCGAATGAGTTACTGTTGTTGTTTGTTTGTTTGCTTCTTTCAATTTCACTCAGGAGATTCAGCTCATCGTTAATATTGTGTAATGGTGGGTCCGGACGAACGAAGGTTCGGTGCGCTCACATTCAGAGATGAAATGAAAAATTCGAGAGATTATTTCGTATGGACCGTGGGAGGGAGCGAGAGAAGCGGGATGAGAGAACGACTTTCGGCAGGTTTGCTCAAGAAAGAGATAAATGGCCGCCATTTGCGATGAATATCAAATGCTGAGTGTCATCTAACAGGCATTCTTCAAGTCGACACCTCGAAACAAGGCTGAAGTGAGCAGATCAATGCTAATTTTGGTCGCATTTCTGTCGAGAGAAGAATTTCGTTTCAACTCGCTCAAAGCATCAAAATCGCGAATAAGGGAAAGAGTGCGGCGAATCTTGAAACCGGATCTTCACAAACAGGCCTTTGTAGTATCGAAAGAAGGTGTCCTCCTCCCAATAATATTATTTTATGTGAGATAATACCAAATCAGTTTTGTAATATGAACTAGGAAGATGACTTGAAGAAGCACATGAACCAGACCCTTAAGTGTATCGTCCATTCGAAAAAAGAAGAGGAAAATGGGAAATAATATGATTGTCCACCCACGCCACGACTCAGACAAAGTGGAGGGAAATGCCATAAGGAAGAATAGCACGATGCCTTTGCGATATTGTACGTAGTCCAACAGACAATTGCGACTTGCAATATGTTGAATCAATTCAATAATATCGAAACTGCATGACTGCAAGCAGCAGGATTGAACAGAGAAAGAAAGAGAGAAAGAGGGAGAGAAAGAGAGACAGAAAGAGAGAGAAAGAGAGAGAGAGAGAGAGGGAGGCAGAGAAAGAAAGAGAGATAGAAGAAGTTCAAGAACTCTATACGGGCGAAACAATTCGACTATCAAATTGGCAATCGAAAACATCGTCTTTGAATTTCAGTGTCAATCAAATGAAATCGCAAGATGCCGAACAAACATATGTTTCTCCGATAAAATAATTTCTTTGCTCGGAGCGAAAACTGAAAATATAATTTTGTTATTTGTTTGTCGTGGGTTTTCGGTGGAATTGTGCAAGGGAGAGAGAGAGAGACAATGAGAGAGAATGAGAGAGACTGAGAGAGAAAGAGGGACGGAGAGATAGAGAGCAAGTGAGAGAGAGAGTGTGTGTGTGTGTGAGAGAGAGAGAGAGAGAGAGAGAGAGAGAGAGAGAGAGAGAGAGAGAGAGAGAGAGAGAGAG
>JANSTV010055059.1:0-25793 GCA_027564135.1 Lestremia cinerea
ACACACACACACACACACACACACACACACACACACACACACACACACACAAACACACACACAAACACACACACACATACACCAGCTGACAGAGCGACCTTAGAACATCCCATTGCTTACACTATCCGGTCGACTACACCCGAAGCCATTCGTTGAAAAATTAAATGTTATTAGAAAATTTATGTTCGGCACAAAGTTTTTCCACCGAACGAACAATCGTAATTAAATTGTGTTTAATATTAAATAATAATTTTCTTAGTTCTCTCCTTCGAGGAGAAGTTCATCGTTTTCGTTAGAGAATTGAATTTTGCACAAATTAAGTACATTTATTTTTCTTCATTTCTCCTCTTTCGTTCACCGCCTATTTTCTTTTCATGTTTTGTTTACTCACAATCCGGATGAGTGAAGTGGTTATTTGCATCACGGATGATTGTCATTCACATTGCGTTTCTCTGCTCAAGTGCATGTGCAAAAAAAAGAGAAATAGCTCGACCATTGAAGAAGTATTAAGTTTCAGCGTGGGTGTCTGAATGAAAACAATATTTATCAGTGGCGATATTTTCATTTCCGAGCTTATACTCTCTCTACTAAACGGATTTCAATTCACAGTGCACATCAGTATACGGAATTCGTATAAAATATCATCATCCGGTTATATGAAGAATATATATATATATATGAGATGAAGAATCATAAAATGAACGGCCAGGATTAGATTGAATGCAATCATTTGAAATGTTGATACCCCCAACGAACGGGAAGCGTGAAGAAGAAAACAAAGAGGTGGGAGAGAGCACGCAGCCAAATACCGCAGCAATGCTTTCAGGATTGGATTTTAAATGAGACTCATAAAGTTTTATGATTTCAATGAAACTTATAATTTTGGTTTAATGTTTCATCTAATAAATGTGCTGGTTGATGTTTCAATGCTCTGACACATTCTGATTACACGGGCACAAATGGAAATGATTAAGGTATTTCTGATTGAAACTCTTTGGTGTGTTATTGTTTTCTGATTGGAAGATTATGAACGATGCGGGTCTGACAGCAGATTTGTGGATTCATATTTGATTTTCAACGCTATTGTGATAATACACCAGCGCCAATAACAACTAATTCCACACACACGCACTGGCAACCATCGAACCGCGTTTCGGAAATAATCTGTTGTGTAACAACATTGGTCGACATTCATAACAAACACCAATATTCTGTTGATTATCTCCAAACCAGCCAGCAATAAAAGAATAATCAATTTAAATTGAGGACATTTGTGGTAATTCAATGATATTTCGACCGAAAAACCACAATCATGGCCATCATCATTTTACGAAAATGTAAATGTGAATGAGAACAATTTTTGGTTTTGTATTGTTCGATGCGGTCTGTTTTTTGAATCGAATGGGCTTCTATTGCGTACGTCGAGCCATTGAATGAGCTAGCTTTGGCACTGATGAACGTTTTTAAACATAAAAATTGTATGATAAAATGTCAATCAAAAGTGAGCTCTTTCGGGTTTTTCATTTTTGGAAATGGCGCGATCGCATCCAGGTCCGAAAAATACACCTCTGTACACGTAACATTTTGACAAATACACCTCGCGACGTGAATATACACGTATATTGACCACAAATGCCCGTTCATAATCGACCAGGCAGCGATGCATTTTGATTCGACGATTGAGAACATCTTTGGTAAAATCGATATAATCCGCGAGTTGACTTGGCACCGCGATGAACATACGCTTCAGAAAAACGATTATGAACGCCCAGTTATTATTATTACTTATTTTGCGTGGATTCTTGCCGATTGAAGTGTCGAGGAACACATTTTTCCGGGCGACACAATGAGTCAACTGCGGCGGCCATTGACGGCCATCTTGCTTCTTTCATCTTCCAAGTCGCCAAAGTGGATTCGTATGCAGATGTTTATCATTTGAAATTGATTTGCTGGCCGTTCATTTCACAACTGACTGGGCACATCCGTGTTTTATGGGAATTTCGCTTTAGATTCACAGTCGAGGTCACATTTGCAGATGAGCACGGTGAGTTCGATCGTCAAGCGGTTCTAAAGCGGCTCACCGAAACAACACCTGTGGTGGATACGATTCCACCAAAATAAATCATCACAAAAATCAAAAAATCAAAAAATCAAGAAATCAACACTGCACAATAATCTTTTAATTTGACTTCGAATCAAAATCGGGTTAAATGATATTTTATCGTTCAAATGTTTTCACAAAAGATAAAAACAAATAAAAAAATTTTTGTCGAGCAAACCATTCAACGGAAAATGAAATTGATTGAAAGCAAATGGAAATCTGAATGAAATATTTTGGAGTTGCGGAACCGATAGCGCTCACATGTGGCGAACAGAATTATGTTGACGATCCGAGCACATGTTTGCAGCAAACGTATGGTGAAATAATCGACCCCGCTTGGATGAATGGGCCCAAAAACCGAAAGTCTGCATTCACAGGTGGGAGAGAAAGGGTCTGAGTCAAAACCTAGCGATCAATTGAAATCCCCAAGGGAGCCCCTCAATCAGCTTGCAGCCAGATGCGCTCGACCTGCAAACCAGGGCATGCATGCAGAGCGCAGCGAATGAACGAAAAAACGAGTGCATAAACAAAAATGATTATAGTTTCAGCGCTATTTATTTCGCTTTATTTCAATAAAATCGTACGACGAAATGAAATATAGCGCGCGAATATTAAGTATCAGTCAGTCGGGCAGGCAGGCAAGCAGACTAAGAGTACCATCGTTCCAACAGCAGTAGCAACACATTTTGGAAAGGCCATCATTTATGATGGCGTGTTCGCAGAAGACGTTTCTACCACCAAGCGTATATTACATAAATGTTTGTTTCTCCGTATCGCGAAGCCGAAAACTCTCATCAAAAGGGATTCATAGTCGAACTCATCCCTCATCGCCAGTGACTATTCATTGCGGCGTTCATGCCACTGTCTTCAATATGGTTATTGATAGTTTATTGCTTTATAATACAAAACATAATATGATGCATTACGGTGTTTATGAGAGATCTGATGAAAAGAGACGGGTGAAAGAAGCGACAGCGCGTTTTCATCATTTCCCCATATCTCTGATGTTCTCTTGCCCCCCTGTCCCCTTGCTTTTCGCGTACTGTCGCTGTTACATGTCGCTTTACACCTCGTATCGTTACTGCGAGGGGGTTGCGACAATGCGGTTTTCAGTCGAGCTCGAAACTTCACTGTCCGATTTTCCGTGTCATTTACCCCTCGGGTCTCGTAGTAAAAAGTTTTTGATCGAAAGACAAACGTGAAGAAATGAACATTAATGAACATTATATGCATGTATTTTCTTAATTGATACCCATTCGAATCTTCTCCTTTGAGACGCAAATCCAACCGAAATACGGAAAGTCGTTCGATTCGAACATGAGAAGCGCGAAATGAATGGAATGAAAGTTTTCGCCGTATCGCCGCTCGATCGAACCGATTCGAATATCTCGATTGTAATTCCCCCAAAGGCCGAGGTGAATGACCATTCAATGGACGGTATATATCGACGCCTTTTGTATGTATTTTCTATCAGCCAAAGAAACAAGAAACAATAGAGTCTCTCAATTTTAATCGATTGTCAGATGCATTGTATTCCAAACGTTCCGCCATGATCGCATCATTGTTGCATCGGTAAGATAAATTAAGATAGAGAAAAAAAAATCAAAATGCCTGGTGTAATCTTGACGATGGTGCTACTATATGTATATGTATTTTGTCTACAAACGGCAAATAGAATCCAATGCCTCCATCTGAATAACACTTAAAAATACATTTATCGTAATTCATTGCTTTTAGCTCAGCCGGTGTAGCAGCTGAATGGATTTGATTATAATGAAAACAGTTGGATAAAAAAATAAAATGAAGATGAGTTTTCTCGCGAATGAAAAACACTTCGGCCAGAGTGTGCACATCCGCATGCCTGACTGTGTGTGTACGACATGTATTTTAAGAAAAATTATTTCGAATAAGAACAAAGTTTTCTTAAAGAACAAGGAAGAGCGCAAAAATGTTTACGAAGAAATCCGAAACGATGAAGAAGAGATGAAAAGTGATGAGAAGCGCTGAGAAATACACTATAATTTTATGCGAAACGTCGGAAAAGGAGAAAAGGCAAATTGGGCAAAAAAGATGAAAACCAACCATGAAAATGAGCAGCAAAAAATTCGTTTAACATGCAGAGAGGTCGTGTACAGAAAAGTTCCATTGAGGAACTTTTCAACTTGAATGAACAAATTAAAATTTAAGGATTAGTATCTGAAACGAAAAGTATTGTGTTCGGTGAGTGCCCGGCCAAGGTATTGTAGAGACCAGTGCGCATCAAGAACGTCACCAGCATCATCGCACTCCAGAATGATGTAAGCGAGATACCATAATTTTACGTGAGCTGAGCATATACGAAACACGTTGGGTCGAAGTTGAGATGTAACAACGGAAAAGAAAGCAAAAAACAAAGAAATGCCCGAGATTAAACAAATGTTCCTTTTCCGCAGTATACTGCCGAAAGGAAAGGCATTTCGGCGTGGAGACAGATAGAGTGAACCGTGCGCATATGAATCAATAAATTACAACAAAAAAATCAACAGCAAACACCGGGTAATGCATATTCATCGTGAAAAACGATAACACACAAATTAGTATCACGGAAACGACGCCAAATAGGATTTGCGCGGCAGCCCCGGACCAACTCTCCAGCATGACCATCGTCCGGGAGTAAACGAAGGGTGATCAAACGCCGCACGAAGTAAAAATATACGCACA
Organism: Lestremia cinerea; assembly: GCA_027564135.1. NCBI lineage: Eukaryota > Metazoa > Arthropoda > Insecta > Diptera > Cecidomyiidae > Lestremia > Lestremia cinerea. Next base: position 4,802 of record JANSTV010055059.1, read on the forward strand.
CGCAAAATACCTAACCCGTCGTCATGAATGCTGAACAACAGATTGTGAGGCTTTTGTGTTGCAATATGCAAATGTGGACTGCTGGGGACCAAATCGCAAAGCGGTGGCGACAGAAAAACAGCGATACCCAAATGAAGAAGAAAATGCATATAATTATAATGCCGAGATTCAGTAAACACACCACTGAGCACACATATAAAAATGCGCATAGTTTCTGGCATTATTAAAGCATTGAGTGGAAGCAAATTAAATATTCAAAATCAAAATTTGTAAAAAAATGTGAAGCTTCAATTGAATTAGTTCACAATAATGGAACGACTATTCATTCGCATGCGGAAAAAGACTAGTTCTTTTTCGATTTTTCTTTACTCTTTTTTTTTTGTGTTTTTCCGTTTTTGTAAATATAAAAAAAAATCATAATTTGCATGACATTAATATGCAAATCACCACTATTTCGGTTGAAATGTTTACAACGATAGACGCCAAAAGGGCGATGTAAAAGAGTAAACGAGAGAAAGAACGAATAAAGAAAGAAGAAGGCAAGATGTGAAGCCTAAGACGGAAAATCGTCCTTTTCAGTCACCATCTTAACTGAATCGTAAACGAATAATTCTAATTGAAATAACATTCATTCTTTGCTGTGACTTGCATACTCAATCACGTGGAGCGGCCATTCATTGAACAAGCAATGGTTGAGGAAAAAATACAACAAGAAATTCATTTCCTTGTTTTCAGTTAGTCAAACAGCAGCCATAGCAAATCAACGCACCACACGTTTTCGAGAAGAATTTCATTTCTCGTCGAATGCGATGACGATGATGTCTAAGAATCAAGACGGAATTACCTCGGAACGTACGTGCATACAACACCATTTCGAACGCCAAACAGGATTTTGTTGTGATACGGTTTGTGTTGTTAAAAATCAAAATACCCCCCACCTGGCTCATTCACTAAATTTGTGCGCGTGTGTGTGCAACGAAATTCTCATATTTTAATTGAATACTTTTGTGTATTGGCTTGGTGCTGATGCCTTTCGCCACCTTGTGTTATGTTTATACAGAAGTTTTTACTCGATTCGTATTATACACGCGAAATATTCCGGAGTGTATACAGTTTGCTGATTCACTCAGCAATGGAAAGCAAAGTAAAGCAAAGCAAAGTCAATCCAAGCGATGTGCAACTGACTATGCACCACTGTTTGATCGTTTATGTGGTTTTTTATATTTTATGGCATTGAGAAAATTTTCAATTTTTGTCCGCCGCGATGTGATGGAGAAAAAAAAATTGTGAACCTCATGAACGTTTCGAAACGGGCCGAATTTTTTTTCGGCTGTTGGCACACATTTTTCGTGCATTCGGTTTTGGTGGAATCGAAGAAGGTGTGGCTTTCTGCATGTGATATATGTTTATATCACAGTATGTGCTTGAGCGTTCTGCCAGTATCTGTGTTTTGTGGGAACATGGACACCGGAATTGCAAACCAATAAGGCAAACTCTTTATAGGGCGGTCGCTTTTTAGTTTATCCGTTTTGTAGATTTTCCTCATCATTAATCTGTGGTTTACTCCATTTTTCAGTATTGCTTCGAGCGAGCTAGATGGCGAAAATTCCTTTTGATCCATCAAAATCAATCCTATGTTTTCGGTGGCATTTATTTGCCTTATTTTTGTTTTTTCTTTTTCGTTAACAAAATTTCTCAATTTCATAATTTCCTTGATTTGCTTGAGGTCATGTCACACAACAAACAAATCTCATATCCATGCAGTTGTGTGTTTGTGTCGAAATGTTGTCCGTTGAACCGCCACAGTTACCAATTCGTGGCAAGACCCTCGCAATAACTCGTGCTCGGAACAGCCATCCCTCTATTCAAATTAAATAAAAACAAGCGGAACGACAATGAAAAGAGAACAAAAACGACTAAATTAAAAATTATTGTTGCTACAATTAACCAAATAATGATGCCGCTGCCGACAAACATTTCAGTTTCCGTCGCCGTCAACTCGGTCTGAACGACAAAAAAGCGTTTGTGAATGGGAACCAAGTTTAATTGCATCCTTTGAAGTGCTCAAATATTATGATGAATATTCATTGTAAAAACTCACTGGCCCATGTGATGGAACTAATGATACTACACCAAAAATCGCAGCCAGACAAAAAGGATTAAAATAACCGAAACGGAAACGAGCATGTGGAATGCGGATGCAATCATCGTTCCTATTTCAGTCTCAACTACATTCCATCTCGGTCGCACTTGCTCACTTTCGCGCTTTGCATCCTGAATACAGTTTTGTGTTTGATTCAATGGTGGCTGTCGCAGTTTTAGCGGCTACATAAAACTTGTTTATTGACTGTATTATTTTCTGCTCGATTTTCTGGGTTCGCAAAACCCATCTCCATCGTCAAGCTCAAGCCCCCTCCCGAGAAAGACATCATGCAATGCAGTGCTCTGTTACAATCTGAAACGCAATTTCATCGCTTTGTGCATTTGGGATATTGGATATGAATTAACATTTCAAAACGTTACCTTATCGTTTCTGAATGCAAATCAAACGCAAGGAACGTTGCGCAACTACCCTCAGAAATAGGTCATTGTAAATAATGTTGTTGGCAGAGATCAATTGGAGCGTCGTTGGAGGGAAAATTCCAGCAAATGCGTTCGTTAGCTGAGCCGGAATGTTGGAAACAAACAAAAACCTAATCAATTGGCAAATTTTGAGATTAATGCAATCCAATGCATTGTGGCAGTTTTTCATGCCTATTGGTCAATTTTTATTGGATTTAATGAATGTTATCAACATTACCGCATAACAAGTGAAACAATGCATGAACTCGGCTTTAGTTGGTAAGCTCGACTTTTTCGACGGAGACAAGTTTCTGCAATTGTTAATTAAATTTTATTCCAAAATTCTGTCAATTTAACGAAAACTCAGCAATAGGCCCTAAAATTAAAATAGCTAATTAGCATTTCAAAACATTTTACCAATAATTACATGAAAATACCACTAATTTTCCAATTCAATTGAAAATGCATGAAAAGCGAGCAATAAATGACACTAGCCATTCACCGCAACTCTCATATGACTCATATACGTGACATGGTCGGTATGTGTATAATTTGATTTAATTATCGAAATCAAATCGGAATTATTATTTGTGGTTTTTCATTCGTTGAGCCATTTTTTCAGCGGTCTCTGATTAATGCACATGTGCTCGTTGTGCCGGTTAACTTTGACATAGCACATGGGTCCGTCGTCGGAGCGAATATCGATCTTCAGAATTGGCCTCTCAAGACAAATGTCTCGATGACAGGCTTGATTACCATTGCGGTGGTGAGGGAAGAAACATCAATAATCAAGTATGTAGAGCGAAAACCTTTTGTAAGCGCAATATTGTGAAAAGCACATCGAACATTTAACCTAATGGAATTTCTTTAATATTTTCAATTTATTTTTTGCCGTGCAGGCCAAATCACTTGAATGTTTCCATTCAATCACATTTATTTGATTAAAAACAACACTTCTTTCAACTTGACTTTTCGTTCGTTATTTTGGTTAGGTCTTTTCCTCCTTGCATCCGTTTTTCTTCCGATTCTCGACCCTTGACCTTGTATAATATTGCGAAAATATCCATGATGATGCCGGATGGGACATAAATCGGTTTAATGACTGAAGGATGTCGAGTACCAGCGCTTGATATCATGTCAATAATGTTTCATCATAACGATTTCCCGTCCCCCACCAATGTCTCGATAAAAATGTTCATAAAATGTCTCGCATTGACTCGAATCATCGAAACAGTACATATTCAGCGTACGTTCCCAAGCAAGCAGAATGGTTAAAGGGAGACCATTGTTTCGATTCAGTGCTTTTGTGAATGGTTTGAAATAAATAATTCTTCGGAACGATGCGACAAGAAAAAACACCAACTCTGAATTGCGAATTAGTTTTTATTCATTGTTTCAACGGTTTCTGGTCGACGAAACGATAAGAAGTGGTGACTAATGGAAATGTAAATCCACCGTACGCTATATTTCCGTCCACATTTTCTACGTTCCGAGCCAAATTGAAAATTCACTTAAGGCAATCCAGATAAAACACACCGCCTGGCTGCGAGATGGACGAAACAAAAAGAGAAAATGAACAGCGGCAAAAAGAAGAAAATCAAGAAAAAAATCTTATCATTCATGAGCCACATCTACGTTCAAAAAATAAAGCAAAAGAAAGTTTTAATTTTAATTTTTATATGTATTTCCTTCGGTTTTCGTTCAATTGTTGTAATAATGTGGTCACGCATTTGTATTGCTTAGTTGTTTGGCAGAGTTGTATTGCTTCGCTAGCTATTGCCACTGACTGTCTCGACTTTTCTTTTTGCTTTTCTTTCTTTCGTTCTCGCAAGATGTTGAGAAATTTGCAAACAAGTTTTCAAAACAAATTATTTCATCGCATAATAACGCGAACGAAAAGATAGCAGTGAGCGCGCCATTTTATTCGAAAATGATATGATACGAACGCTAAATAAGAATGAATAATTTGATTATTATTTGATGAAAAAAAGAAGGAAAAGCACTTTTTCATTTTCGCTCTCATTTTTTTTCGTTTACTGCGGTTGAGCACTGTTTCATTTCGTCCATTCTTCACATCATTGTTGGTGTAATCAACATTAAAACATTTCATTTTGTTTTTGCTGCGATTCTCCCCTCTCCGGCGTCATATAATGAACCTCCATTTGATACCAGCATCTTCCTCATCCTCGACTCATCAATAGTTTTTGCATTCAGTCATGGTGGTCAGTTTGTCCACATCTCATAATATCAACGTACCAATGTACTACTGGCAAAAACAAACAACAACAAAAAGACAAAAGAGAGTCATTCAACTGCGATTACCATCTTCATCATTGTCATGGAAGGAAAATTAAAATCGCGACTACGAAACTTTTAACATTTAACATTCAATTAAACTTTTCTCTCTCGGTATGGTTGTGTTGTCACAAAATTAATCACAGCATAATGTGGTCGAGTATCAACAACAGTTTCATACCATTTCAGCAACTAGATCAAAAGCTATAGTTGTGCAAATCAGCTACTATATATATATATATGTATAATATATATATACATTATTTTGCTCTCTTTCTCTTCATTTTCCTTTCTCGCCTACACTCATTCAATTGTTTCGTTGTTTACTCTTTCCATGGCAAATACATTATTTTGTTTCAGAAAGTGATAAATGATAATAACACTTTTCCATCTAACGTTCTACTCGCAAGTAAACAAAAGCACAGGGTGACCCATCGTGTAGGAAATTACCTTGATGAAATAGTGCAGAGTTTATTCCGAAACAAGAAAGCCAAGAAAGAAAGCTTTCCAATAAATACGAAACAAGTTGAAGCGAGCAGTGAATCGGCTTTGTCACAAACACCCTGTCAATTGAAAACTCTAAAATTAACCGCACAGAAAGCGCACAATTTCAATATTTCCGTAAAATCGTATGTGTATTAACATAAATTGTTCTAAAACCCCAAAAGCATTTCTGCTGAGTGAAATATTATAGCGAAACATAATATGATATTGTACATACATGAAATGCATTGCGAAGATTTATTTGGCAATAAGATGATTGCTGAAATTGTTCGGTGGAATTGTATCGAACTGCATGAAAAGTATAAGGCTCAGCAAAACCTGTTGGATTCGAATCGAACAATTAACTAAACGAGAAAAACGAAGCTAAAGCTTTCTGTCTATCATTCATGGGTGATTATTATGCCAAACAGAAAATATTCAATATATAAAGCACCATCAACTCTCGTTCGTCTCGCAGCCGCAATTTGCGTGTTGAACTTTCCTCCACGGACGACGACCATGTATGTTTTAAGTGCAAGTATATTATGCTAATATCTCCTCGCAAGCACAACAGATCTTATCAAACTAACAAGGGTGATGGGTTTCGATTTTTAGATGAACAACAAACACATTCCTACTAACGAGTTTTCACTCTAAAGTTTACTGTCAAGTTGGGGAGGTGAGAGCGGAATCGCTATAGATCTTTGCGGTTGCCTGTTAATTTCTCGTCACTCAACATATTCATAATGGCAGTGCACTAAAGAAATATGTCTTTAGAAGTTTGGAGGGTTTCTCATTCAAGTTATCTCTCTATTCGATAAATTAGTTTCCATCCGCTTGTGAAATGAGGATAGAACATATCACAGTATTGGCAATAAATATTTTGGAGCATCCAGTTTTTGTGGGAGGATGTTGGATCAATTATTTACGAAACGTCTATTCGAAGGCTGGAATGAAACATCATGAGGGCGCGTTCCGTTTCGAGACAACCTATGGATAGCGATCAAAAGAAAACAATTGAATCTTTTCCTGGTGATTTCGCCCAATCCCAAGTGTCATCGTATATTTGTACGTCATTTCTAGTGTATTTATCGAGAAAAATCAGTCAGAAAAATCTCGAATGCTTGCCAAAAACATAAAACGAAAGCATTAGAAAACGGTTAAACTTTTAGCAATCCGTAATCGAATGCTCAATTCTCTCCGATCCTTGCACTTGGGTTGCAGCGATTGGAGTTTGGACAGTGCATGCAGTGCGCAATTGGTGGGAAAAGGACAATAAACGTCATCTTGAGAAGTCGAAATTTCTTTGGATGCAATTCCGATCGAGTTTGAACAAAGCCGCGGATGTTGCTCGGTGATCATTGACTTCTGCGAAACAGCGAATTATTATGTGTGAGTGCACTTAGGGACCTCTTTTATGGCCTTTCGAATTCTTTGGAAACGATTTTCACGCGAAATCTCTCAAAACGTCTCAAAAGGACCACTAAAATGCCATGACAGATGAATACATGATGCTCGGTCGGTTTTCATCAAATAGCTACCTTTCAAAATACCATCTCCGTCGGTTATCGAGAAAATTAAGCTGATTAGAACAGATACTACACTTTTCAAGAAATCTAAAATTATGCAAAACCAGTGCACGACAACTTTGGAAAGGATCAGCAATATTGGCGGCGAAATAAAACCAACAACAACAGCAACAATTAGAAACATTTCAATCAATCGGTACTGAGCAACACAACAAACAACAGATCAACCGACAGAATGGCAAAACAAAACAAAATCATCAATATGATTAACGTTCGAAAACTGATGATTATGATTGTAATTTTCTATTGAAAACGAATGAAATATAACGTAACTTGAACTTGAACTATCGAGAAAATCAATCACTATGCCAATAGTCAACAATATTATTCGAGGATATGCTGAACGTCGGTATATTTGAATAAACGTGATTTTCCATTTGCAAATTGTCTGAGCTGGCTACCGCTTTCAACAATATTTGTTAAATAAAGACATTGTTGCTACATCTGAACGAAGTCATTCGTATTGTCTTTCGGACCGCCATTCTCCAATGTAAAATGAGAGGCCTACTGCATGGAAGCATTTACGGCAGCCGTGGGCCTTTTTCAGGGCCGTCCGAGGCAAACCCGCGACTTCTGAAACTTATCACACCGATATCGCACTAACAAAATCACGGCATGGAACTTATCAAACGGCGACGAGCGATTGTAGGAGCACCTGGATGGCGGAGGAGAATGAGGCACTCGTGGGCCCTTTTCAGGGCCGTCCGTGACAAGTCCTTGTTCTCCGATGCTCACCACATCGAAGTCGCGACACAAACACGGCAATGACAAGCAAATTACATCATCATCTGAAGGAAAACACTTAATGAAATCAAAAAATTCCGTCATCGAAATGTCGAAACCATTGTTTACTGAAGCTGTCACATGGAGTGGCCGAAAGTCAGCTACCATAATTTAATTGTCAAAAACCATAATGAACTGAATATAATAATACTAAATCTGTTTTGCTACCAAAATATGTACATGAATAAATTGTAGTCGATGGATAGACTTAAACAACCTTTTGATTTGTGTGCTTGAAAGATAACAATTTTTTTGATTTTTCTTGCATTATTTTTTTCTTTTTGGAAAATTCAATTCGCGGATCTTATCAAGTCTTATTGTTATTGATGGCCTTTCTTCAATATTTTTCGACAACAGCATTCAAGATTTTCTTTAAGGAATAAATAAACATGTAAATATTATATGTACATTCGTCTTGGGTCATTCGCTCAGGTAAAAATATCAAGTTCGGTCCTATCGGACGACTTGGGCGTTCCGTAAGTAGATTCTTGATGGCACTGCATTGGTTGTTGAAATATTTCCAACAATATTGATTTTGGTTTCTCAGTAACATCGATATGATTCTAGCGCTTAAAATTATTCCAATTTCTCATCCAAGAGTGATCTCAACGAGAAAGGCAAGCAATCAGTCATCTGGGCTATGTTCATGACGCATAATTTCTGGGATATTGGCAGCCAGCAAATCGATACTGTATGCCCGTCAGTTTTTCATCGGCCTATTATGTTTACATCGTAGCTAACAAAGCAATGCAATGCTCATCTCAATATGATGGCCCAAGGCAATGATACTCGTGTTAACCGCAATCAGCTATCCTCCAATAGCAAAACCATCACCTGCATGACTTACGAATGTATTTGAATGGATACAAGCGAAAAGCAAAACCCAAAATCAATTAATATCTAAGTGACTTTGAAGCGAACCAAATCAAACCAAACTAAATCTAACAAAACCGTACACACCGGATGCACAATTGGATAATGAATGGTTTATGAGAACAAATCGATTGAATTTTATTATGATGTTGGGATGTATGTAAAATGAATCGGATGCTGAATTTGAAATTTTGTATATTTATGTAATTACGTGGAGGCCGCCTTTGGAGTATTTACATCTGCAATTTCGGCTATTCTGTTTTGTGCCAATGACTGACGGTTATGGTTGTGACTATGAATGGTGGTGACGGTGACTCGTGTCATAACCGTGACGTTCACAAATTCCTGGTACCATTACGATGCTCGTGACGATTGTGCTGCCTTATGCGAACAGGACGAAGAGAAAAATGTAAAAAGCAGCACACCATTTCGAAATCAATATTCCACTTTAGCAAATTTTCCTCCCCTTTTTCTCTCCCCAAAATTCATTTCTGTTCTCATTCTGCATTCAATTTTTTCCTTTTTCCTTTTATTTCAATTCATTCATTCCAGTTCATTTGTTGTTTTTTGTTGCTGCTGCTGCTGTTATTGTCGTCGTCAGTTATTCTTTGTTGTTGGACTCATTGTTTACTTTTAATTCTTACATGAAATTCGTTTTCTCTGAATAAATATTTTCACAAATTAAAAATTGGGATCAACTCATGAATAGAATCGCAAACGATGTCTGCGTTGATACCCGCGTACGGAAGGGCTGATTACCAAAAATCGGATATTGTAAATGCTTACTGGGAGTTTCGCAATATCAAGATTGGTTTGCGGTGACTATTGAAATCGAAAATTATGACCGAAATCTCGAACCACCGTCATATGAAAGTAGCTGTCAAATAGATTGGCCGAAAACAGCTGAAAAATGAAAATAACAAAAAACATCTTGAAAGATATAATAAAAAAAAACTGGAAAAAAGACTGTTTGCGGTGACTCTGAGGATCGGTTCAATGAGAAAAATTCAAAATGAAGTTGCTGTTTATTCTGATTGTTTATCGAATAGTGAGAGTGAGATGATCGAGGAGAAGAGGGTGCGGGGAGAGAAGGGGGTAGAGCAAGAATGGGACAGCTTTCTAAAACTGGTGGGTGAATTTATGTGCTCTGTCGCTGGGGGCTAATATCGTATTTCGATGATTGCTTCACTATGCATGCAATTGTTCTAATTGATCCCAGCTGATTCCTTCACACTTGTCATTATGAGAAGTCGATCGGTGAATGGCAAATAAAATGCTAGTCGTATTGCATCAGAGTCAATCGATCTGCGAGTAAAACGAAAACCATACCAAGAGACACATTTTCATACACATTCAAACACACAAAAACATATCGCATCCCATCACATCGCATTCAAATATCAACGATAACACATCGCACATAATAAATAAACATTAAAGAAAATTGGCCATCTATTTTGCGTTACATAAAATTCACATCTGCCGTACATGATATCTCATATCGCAACAAAACAGACGAATATTTTTCTTCAAGCACATTTTTTTTTTCTCGCCCGTCTTGATGTTGTTGTTGCTGTACCGATGTTGTCATTGGATGTGTTGACTTTTGCAGAGGGGGTGGTTGAGTAAACAGAATATACATGGGGAGCAAGACCGATTGGGTTATACGAAAAAACCGAAGCAAATAGAAGAAGAGAAAGAGAGTAAGAGAGAAAGAGAGAAAGAGAGAAAGAGAGAAAGAGAGGAAGAGAGGAAGAGAGAAAGAGAGAAAGAGATAAAGAGAAAGAGAAAAGAAAGAAAAGAGAGAGAGAGAGAGAGAGAAAGAGAGAGAGAGAGAGAGAGAGAGAGAGAGAGAGAGAGAGAAAGAAAGAGAGAAAGAGAGATATATGATAGCATGATTACTCAGTTGCAGCAGCAAAAACATATCTTCGACTTCCGAATGGCACCAAAAACCATCATCTGAATAAAATATTTACTTTGTTTCACCGATTCATCGCTAGCGCAGCTAGTTGAGCTGCTCATCCGGATGGCTCGCCTAGAATAACTTCGGATATTCGAAATAAAAATATTTTCGCAGCCGCCGTAATAAGTCCTGAGGTGCGGTTTAACGGCAGCATCAAAATGCCGCAAATAAAACATAGCACGAATCAGCCTATTTGCTTTGGCCGGCGTACCGTCGCAACAGAATCGCTCTGAATAAAGTGTGTCTAATCTCTATATTTTCAGGTGAAATGATTGAACTGAGACGTCAACGTTCCATTGCGGTAACGGCGGCATCCATTTGAAATAGTATTTATAATCATACACGGATAGAAGCAGAACGTGCGTTGAATTTTTCAATTGAAAATCATTCGAGGGCTGCCTATGTGCTGCCAGCATTGGCGGCATTTTCTTCTATTTTTCCATTTTTTCCTCTTTTTGCTCGCTCAGTTTTCGATGTGTTGCAGACTGCATGACATTAGTCATCGGTTTTGCATATCGACCATAAATGCATGAGGGATACATCACTTGAATAAACTAATTTGAATGCGATACCCCGTTTGATCCATATTTTTTATTTTCCAAAATTTGCTATTCAATGCTCTGATTGTGGCTGAATTTTGATTAACGTTCACCTGCTCCGGTGAACCTGCTAACACCATAATTTGCTCGAAAACAAAAATTCGCATGCGGCGACGTTTACCGGAAACGTTTGACTAATTTTCGTCTCCAATCGTTCGTTCAATCAGTTGATATCATTTACGAAATACATCTTCATCGATCAGCGTGAAAAGTAAAAATTCGAAAGCACATAGCATAAACCGAGAATTCGACAGACGGATTTTCTTTCATTTTTACCATTTTTGATTTGCTCTCGCTCGTTGCTGCTGCAACGTTCGTTCTTTTCCCCTTTTTTTTTATTAACTTCCGTTTGTCGTTATAATCTTTGTCACCCAATATCATTCATGTCAAATGAGAAAAAAACAAATTCTCACCAAATGCTGAACTGAATTTCAAGACCAACAAATTGCTGCACGTTTTATGACAGTTTATCTAACGACAGAGCACCGACAACACCTAGTCACCGAACAACATCGATTAAGTCAATTTGAGGTGTCAATTTTCGATATAAAATCCATCAATTTGCGGTTCAGGTTCTCATGTCAGCAATTTCACCGAGAAACCTCAATTCGCACCCCTCCAGTGACAAGGGACGTTGAGTAGGAAAAAAAAAATAAACGAAGCTAGCAACAGAGATCGGCAAAGGGGACAAGGGAACAATGCAACACCAGACGAAAAAACAGCCAATGTCATTTTAACGGTAAAAATGCGTATTACCAACGAAAGGGAATTTCCGAGAGAAATTTATAATGGTTCTTGTTATGTTATTTTGATGATTTTCGGTACGCGACAAACAAAATATTATTCTATTGAGGACTGTAGATGGTCTTGGATTGTTGAACATGGCGAAATGTGTTGTGTCGTGTTATCATTTTCCCAAATTATTTCTCCTTCACTGCATTGATAGCAGCAACTAATTGATTAATTTATTAATTTATTAATTTTTTTGTTTCGTACGTTGTGGTCATCATAAATAACAAACGAAAGTTCTCCATTTATAACATTTTGCAATTATTTCGGGGCGATGACATGCGATACTTGCCGTTTTTTCTGCCTTACTAATCTACCCGCCGCAGTGGCCTGTCCCCTCCCCGCAGACATTTCAAATGGTCGACAATCATGATCTCATCAATAAACTCATTGTTCCAGTAACATTTTGTGGAAAAAAATTATACGCCAATTACAGATTAAATAATATCTTAACTCGCAGACAGATTTTCCTATTGAAAAATCGTAGTCGAGTAACATCGCATCCCGTCGGATCCCGTCGGATCCCATCGAGAGCATCTGGCACCCTAATTCGGTTGTAATACTCAGCACGAGGAATGAAAAAAAGGAAAAAATGCGCCGCACAAAACCAGCAGCAAAAAAACCTAATGTCATGAGAAATTAACAATAACAGCCAACCGAATGGCTTAATCGAGGGGCATGCCACGTAAGACATCAATGGTCGTGCTCGATTCACCCGATAAATGAACATGAAGTGGCTCTCACAGAAACGGCCATCTTCGATCGTTCAAGCTCCGGCTTGCGTGAATTCTCCTTGGAGCATCCCTTGTTCCCCCTTGGCAGGAGTGCTCAAAAAGACAGACTTTTACATTCGAAAAACCCATCCGACACCATGCAATATTCATATTGGGATATGAAAAAGCAATACCAGACACGACTAGATATGATAGATTGTACACCTGCTAAGCGTATATCCACACATGTGAATTCGATTATTAACGACTGCTGTTACCTCCAACTGACTAATGCGATTATTTTTTCTGCACTTGTAAGTTGAATGGGAAAAAAGAAATCGCTATGTGTGTGAAAAGCCTGCAAATGTATTGCCACTGGAACTCTTGTATTGGCTTGTTTGCTTGCCTGACAACGTATTATTGCTCAACAACCAACATTTTATCAAATCCTGTATGTACAATTCAGTTTGCCGCTTTTTCTTTCCTCACTTTCTTCGTTGGCTCTCTGAATATTTCCAAAAATAAATCACGTACAAACCATAATATTTTTCCATAATATTTTTCTATAATAATCCCACACTTTATTCAGCCACAATGCTGTGGCGCGATGTGACTCAATGGAAAAACCGTCTGACTATTGCATCACCACCAATCTATGTGCGAATTTGAGGGTGTAAGTTTGAAGGTGTGTCTGTGAGTCTGAAATGACATTGTGTTATAATTCAGAATTTTTGTCATTACATTTCAAATTAGACATCATCATTATTTATTTATTCAGTTATTTATTTGTATTAAACAATAACTAAACAATAACTGTGGTGCCTTGCACGAGACGAAGCGCAACCTAATCACAATAATACGTCAAAATTTAAGGATCTAATGTATGTAATATTATTATCATTAGTATGAAGATGTTGTGGTTAGTGACTGTTAGTTGGATCGATCCTCAGTTTCTTTTCTGGAAAATGACTCCAAATACACACCTGGGTCATTCACTTCCACAATTACGTCCCACAGCATCGCAAGTAAAGACTCGTATTCTCAAGGCATCGTCTAGCGTTGTCACCGTTGCTTTGCTGTGGTTGTTAACGTTGTCAGTTACAGCGCCATAAAAACAAACTGTTGTTACTTCTTCGTCTAAGGGTTAATACATGTATATGTATTTATGATATTTTGCTGGCAAACTTCTTGAGGGTAAAAATACTTAACCCGATGGCATAAAATACACCCAAGTTGCAATGATTAAGCAAAAATTGTCACAGAATTATGTATATTTTGTTCTAGTTGACTCCCATGTATGTATTGCGTAAACCTAAACATGCCTGTGTTTGGTTACGCATGTTTGTATCGTATGCGATGTGACGTATGTGACGAATTCCAAATATATTTATTTAGTCATCACAGGAATAAGCAGTAAGCGTTGTGCTTTTTTATTAAAATTAATTCTTCTCCTTCTTTTCAGGGGAAAAAAATACCCAGAAAAAGCCATTCAAGTTTCGACACGTGAAGCATATAAAACATGACTATTTAATTAGAATTGCAATGAATTTACCATTTTTAATTAATTTTTGTGTGTATATGTGTGTTTTTCTCTAGGTTTGGGCCATCGTAGCTTTGACTCAAGACGCAAATGAACTAATTTTCTCAAGAAAAATGTGTATTTATATATATATAGCTCTAGAAGTAATTATTTCCCTTTCGACCGCAACACAACTGAAGATAAAATGGAAAGATCGTGAGTGGGAGTACTTTTTACACGAAACATGAGGACTATAAGAATTAGAACGAGGTTGAGAACGAGGACGAAGACGAGGACGACGATGATAATCCTCGTTGATGCTATGAAACAGCCAGCACAAACAAAAACACATCATAATCCTATTTAATTTTCCTTTTAACAAAATATACTGTGCATAAATTAAGAGTTGAACGAAGAACATTGAACAATACCATTCACACAATAAGACACCTTTTTTACGACCTTATGCCCGCATAATGTATGCAAATCTGTTTCCTTCGTGAACATTGAATGGTTGGTCTCGGTAGATGAGGTGACATTCACAATATTTTACGCAACTTTTTAAATAGCTATATTTTCACATGCCCACACATTCACGCATCCATCCAAACACGGGGGCAAACACCAGCATCAGCACCACCACAATGACATCAACACAGATACATGCTCACCTTCTCAAGGAAAACTGAAATCAAAAGCATATTTTTGTTTGCCTGAAAATAAAACGACCGAGAGAAAAAAAGAATAAAAACAAACAAAATAGTTGTACGGATTGTGTTCTGAATTATTATGAACTTTCAGATTTTCGGCAACATTCTCCGAAAAGTTTGAATTATAGTCAATGTTTTGAAGTTACTTTGTAGTATACGCACAAGAGATACCGGCAGCCAAACGTTTTTCGAAATGGCATAACGAATGGGAAATGTTCTGAAAGGAATGTCTTTGTATTCTCGTATCTGGTCAAAAGATTCCGTAGCAAGGCATCATTGGAGTTCGGTTGCATAGGAATTACTTGACTTTTTTTGAAATTCTTCAATCATTCGAAACTTGTGCTTTGGGATGGCCGCAATTTTCATAAGCAACACATTACGCCACATCGCTCGTCACGATATGCGACAAATTCAGAAAGTTCTCAACTGAAAGCTTTCCGCAATGAACCATATCAATGGAACTACCCAAAATTATTTAATTAATCAGGTCTGGACAATTCGTTGTATGTCACTAACACTACAAACATTTTAGCGACAACAATAGATCAACCGTCAAGTGCTGCTAGTTTTTCGGCTTTGTCAAATTCGGCGACAACAATAGGCAAAATCGCCAATGCCAGTAGAAGAAATTTTCTCCAGACCTGTAATTAAATGACTTTGGGAAGCACCTCCAATTACTGGAACATCCGAGCACCCTTCTGAATGTTTCAAGTTAAAAGTTGATAGTCAAAATTAACCAATTTCATTTCTATCAGCGCCGCTGATTCAGCATTCGCATTTCGCCATCTAGGGTGCATTAGTTCCATGCTATGTCGAAATATGGAAATCACGAGAGATTGGAATGGAGGTTATAAGATAAATTGTGAAAAATGTTCGCACAAGTTAAAGCTTATGTACAATTCCACTAGCTATGCGAGAATGGAAGCGCAGACAGGAATGAAACCGTATGTGAGTTTTTGTTCTTCGTATTTGTTTTTTACTGCAGGAACTGATTATAAAGAATCGAATACACTGTAATATACAGGTGCCTTTTTGATAAATACGAAATTGTCATTTTTCTTTGACGAAACCCGTTGGCCATTGTACTTGGGAAATTATGATCGAACCAGCGGGAAGAACAAAAAGAGCGGAAAGAGCGAAAACGATAGTACACACAAAGAATTTGAAATTGTTTCTATATTTTCTCATCGTTAATTTCATCAAAATAGTTGAGATACTTAATTTGTTACCATGCAGCCCCATATCACACTTTAAGTCTCGTCTATGGTGATTGAAGGGTGTGTGCATTTGGTTGAATTGGAAATTCAACGAAACATTTCTGGGAAACTCATGAAAATTATTATTACATTTGAATGGGTTGTGTTGCGTTGCCCATCAAATTGAATTTCAATACACAATGCACAATAAAAGAAATTTTAGCCCCTCTCCAAGCGCATTCAATACAAGCAGCTGCACCCATACATTAAGCGATGCAATAGATCGATGGTGATTTAACTCAAGTGGAGAAAAACATAAAATCAAAAGACAATAGAACCAATCAGATGGTTTTGTTCATGTATTTCCATTCGATTCGGGTTTATTTCGTTCTGTCGACTGCTTTTGAAACATATTCCAATCAAATAAACAAACAATTGAAGCACATCGATGAATTTCGAATTGCATATCTGCCGATTCATTTTTCTCGATGCACGAATTGGTTTTTTTTATCTCCATGTTATCGAATGCAAGTGTCAAGTTGACAATACTGCCGTTGTTCAACAGTTTCAAATTGTGCGGAAGGAACGTTCAGAACCTGCCCTAATCGCCAGTTTAACCCTCATTTAAAAAGGGAGGGAAAAAGAAAACTCCAAGCGCTCCGCAATGGCCCAGAAATATCGATCGCGCAAATGACCTGAGCGACACTGCCTCACACACCGAACGGTAAGACACGCAGAATACCATCCATTCCATTCGAAGCAATTACGGTAGGTATCCCACTCGCATCATTCTCGCTTGTTCGATATGTTGCCATAGAATAAACACAACAATAATATTACCGCTCTTTTATATTTTCTCCCTCCGTCTCAAGCACGGAGTTAAAGTCTATCCAGTTTAATCCTAATTACGAAAAACTTTTCGTGTTATTCGCTTTATCTAACGGGATTTCCATGAACGACGAAAGACAGAAGACGAGGAAAGGTTTTAGCGAATTTCAGCAGTCTGCCGACCTTTAATGATTTTCATGGCTCGTGAAATGGGGAGCAGGACGGTCTTTTTGTGTTTCATTTCCTTCCCTTCCTTTTCGTCTTTTATGTTTTTTTTTGTTTTCCTTCTTTCAGTTTTCAGATCGAGAACTAGATTTATTGGTTGACCAAAAAGTGAACAAAGCTCAAGTTATTCGGCCAAAGTGGATAATGGTAAACGAGATCTTGTTCAAAAAGACATCGCTGAATGTTTTTTTGCCCGAAAGAGAAACTATCCAATTTTAGCGAAATCATATCATTATTAATGACATTCATTTTACTACTTTGTCATTGCATTCGGATGTAATAAGCATTTAAATTATACCGAAATGAATGGAAAAAGGATCGATGAAAAACAAAAAGAGCGAAAAAGTAAAAAAGTAGCAAAAAGAAAAAAATTATTTCGCCTTTTTTGTTGCAGCTTGTGTTGGCTCTAATACTCATTTAGCTCAATGCTCAGACATGACTTTTATTCAAAACAAAGAGTCATGGAAAGGGCAAGGAATTTATTTTTGTGTGTGTAAAGATAGCAAACAGCAAAACCAGACGACACTGAATGAGAGGGCGAGAAAATTTAAAACAAAATAACAACAAAGACACGCAAAAAAACTGAAAAAGTAAAAACAATTATGCTCACAAAGACCATTTCGATATTTTAAAACTTTCAGCTTTTTGCTCAAGCATTTATAAAATCGTAATCCATTGCATTCGATGTTGTTATTATTCTCGATTTCTCTACACTCACAAAATATCATCGGAAAAATCACCGGGTGGAAGGAGCAGCAGAGAAGCACAAGGAACAAAGAAAGAGAGAATGAGAAAAAACAGAAGGGAAATGAAAAAAAAAAAAACAAAACAAAAAAGCCCCGAATGAGTTTCCCTCAGAATATTTTGCATCGTAGCAGACAGAGGAGGGTGGCAGCGGCAGCGGCAGCGGAGCTTACGTTTTTTTTTTTCCGTTTTTGAAACACAACAATAAAATTAGCATTAACATTTTATAGTAGCATTTGTACCGTTGAATCGTCTGAAACGCTATAGTATTTAGAATAAATCCTTAAAATTTTGCCGATGCTTAAATTTTAAAATGAACAGCAATTGGTTCAAAAGCACACGCCATTGTGGTGGCAATGAGTGAATTTCTGGGTGCGTGCTGAACACATGAATAAGCAATGATCCCTGGTCAACGCCGATGTGCCTTTTCTATTATTAATACTTCTTTCTGTTACTTTTTCTTCGAAACGAGAAACAATGCCTTCAGCTCTCAAATGATAACAGCTAAATGCATGTGACTTCGGAGCATTCCAATATCACCTCACATGATTGACAACTCGATCTATTTGAACAATGAATTGTGATTCAAAGCGAAGCAATACTGGGAGTTTGATTGATTGACTGATTTATTTTGGGAAATTTACGAAATTTTATTGGGGATATCATTCGATGTGAATAAATTACGAGTCGTATAGTATGTCTGCTGTGCCATGCACCAAGCTGAGCAGGACTGGATTGAGTTGGAGTGGATCGTAGTCAAATTCTCAATGACTGCATCAGCATCGCATGGAAAGTGCAAATATTTCGTTATCATTGCAAGATTTTCGATTTTCTAATTGTCTGCGCATTGTATGACAGCGCAATGTTTGATTTCGGTTAAGAAAATGTTTTCGGTGCTTTGACATTTCGATCCGGAATAAATCATTTTCTGCATTATCCCATTCGGAACGAGAATATTTTATTGTCATTGAGATATTATATTTGCTATGTATAAAGTTGTTGGCAGTTGTGCAACTGTGCGAAAACGATTTATTCGGAGGGCTTTTCGTTTTTATCATTGCACCGTTGCATCGAGCTGCAGATTCCGAGACCTCTTGTCATGTGGAAAACTGTATTGGGAAACCAGGAGAACAGAACCGCTGCTGCATTTGAACATATCGTTCAACAAAAGGCCCCATGTGCGCTGCTTTCGTGGCGTTGTGCAGGTGTTCGTAATGGGGATAATCGATGAATTTCCCATTGAACCTGCTCCGTTTTCGCTCTGTGCGAGATTGCAATTTGAATTTCTGTCAATTATTTTCAAACGAAAAACTATTTCGATTGTTTAAACCGGCGGCGACATGTTGAAAATCGAATCGCCGAATAAATTAATTCGACCATGCCAATAATTACTATTTTGATTACGATTAATCATCACCATGGCAAAGCAATTAAATGAAATTTCAAGGCAATATTCATGTATTTTTCGGTTTTTGCAAAATAAACAGTGTAATGCACTCTAGTCAAAATGAGATCATTTCGCTCAAGACAGACATAAGCACTAACCACTCGGCCGTTGAAGGCACTGTGCGTTAGTTGAGCAATTCTGAAAGATCTACTTTTTTGACTGTGCTGGTATTGGCTCAGCGCAATGACTTGACATGTGTTCTCGGCATTTCTGCAGTCCCGAACGTCGTTGCATGCTACGAACCTCTGCGCCTTAGGCGACGCCTGCCCATTTTAGAATATTTTGTTATTCGAGTAAATTCTCGAAATGAATGCATTACATTTGATAAGATATCGACTTTCTTCGATAGTTTCATTTCGAGAATTTACTCGAATAACAAAATATTCCAAAATAAACACAGAAATTATAATTAAAATATTAAAATTGAAATGGTAAATCAGATAGACGATTGTTTGCAAATTGTAAAGGTGCTCATTATAAATGGAATGGTCCATTCGAATTTGAATATAAATTTTCAGTGGCGCACGGATCGGGAACGATAAGGTAGACGGATGTTGGTGCGCCTCCTTATGCGATTTTTCAATTCCATTTCCCTATAACAGCTTAGATGTGTTGGTTTCAAGAAAGAAAGAAAAATCGCTCATTCAATAAAAAAAAAACAATTATTTTAAAATAAAAAAAAATGCGTCTAATACATCTTGCGCTTCTTGCGGAATATCGCACGCCCGTCAAGATGGGTTAGCTTGCGCCGACTTCGATTTATTATGGTTTTCGGTTTGGTTTGCATCAACTGATCATCATTGAGCATCATTAACATAATTCGACGAACAACATACAATTTTGAATCATGGTTCATACTCATTTATTTAAATTTCCGTCCTGAACGAAGCCGTTTGCAAAAAGAATGTTTTCTTCAGAGGCGATGATTTTTTCGACTTTTCCAAAAATTGCATATCGTAATCAAAATCATCAAAATGAAATCCGAATGATGCAATAAACGACAAATTGATGTTCAAACGTACTAGATTCCATATTCACCATTGCTTTCGGAAAGGCATTTTATGCCATAAATATCAATAAAAATCAAATCAATGTGCAGAAATTCACACAAATTATTAAAGATTTGTCTGCAATATACATTCGTTTCATTTGATCGTGAAATCTCTCATTTTGATTTCCAACACTTTAGTGCATCTCTTAACGAGTGACATTTGAACTGAACTAAATTTGTGCGAGAGGAGAAAAACAGATGTTATCAGCGACATTCCAACTCTAATCATGAGTAATTGCATGCAATGCGTGGAAAGCATCCATAAATATGTTTAAACCAGTGATCCGGAGCGCACCAAAAAAAGGGGCGCTCCGGAGCGCTCCGCGCTCCGGGAGGTCGGTGGCTCGCTCCGCTCCGCGCTCCGCGGGAATTTATGCTCCGGTGCGCTCCACGCTCCGGGAATTTTTCGTCTCCGGAGCCTGCTCTGAACGAAATTTTACGGTTAATTTGCGTTTGGGCGAGATGAAGGAAACTTGAACGAAATATTAGTTTTTCGAACACTTCATGTGTGTTGTTTCATTTTTTGTTTCATTCACAACAAAAAGGTATAATAAATAAATCACAGAAATCGCAAATAGAAAAGACAATCAAATTTTTCATTGTTTCAAGTATTGAGTGCGACG
>JANSTV010055060.1:0-13102 GCA_027564135.1 Lestremia cinerea
GAGCAGACGTTGCGGTCAGTGTCGTAGTAGTAAACCGGGTAGTAGCCAGTGCATGGGCCATGGATTTTGGGCAAAGAACAAGCAGCTTTGCCTTCTGGTTCTTCGCAGGTGTTCTTACAATCATCGATGGATTCGAAGCGATTTTCGTTTCCTCCGCAGCCGCTGTACCAGAACCGTGAGCAACCGCCATATTCGACATCGAAGAAGTGTTTGACGGTGTAATTGCTACAAGTACCGCCATCCTTCTTAAGACTGCAAGCTTTTTGTGGCGATGTTGGCACATTTTCGCAACCTTCATATTGTGATCCTGTGGCTTCGGTGGTGCCATCTGGGCAGCATCCATATTTGCTGTTGGAGCATGTGCAACCTTCATTGTTGGGTCCTGTAGCTGCTGTGGCTCCATCGCTGCAGCATTTGAATTCGGTTTGGGAGCAATGGCATCCATAATTATGTGGTCCTTGAGGAATGGTAACACCATCTGGGCAGCAACCGAATTGGAAGGCATGGCATGGGCATCCTTCGAATTTGGGTCCCTTAGCAGATGTGACTTTGTCAGGGCAGCATCCATTTGGTGCGTGTTCGCAGCCGCATCCATCATTATCGTGACCACGAGCAGAAGTTGTGTTGTCTGGACAGCATCCATATGGTGAATATTGGCAGCCACAGTCTTCCAAATTGGGTCCTCTGGCTGGGTTGATGTTGTCTGGGCAGCATCCGAATCTTGATTCCAAACAGCAGCCTTCGCCATTCGGTCCGTGGGCGGGGATGACGCCATCGCGACAGCAACCAAAAGGTTCGCTGTTGCATGGAGCGCAACCGTATTGTGATTTTGAGCAGTCTTCCTTTTCGGGGGCACCAAGAGAGGGTGCTGAACTTCCTTCTGGTTTTTCTGCTGTTTCTGTAGTGACCTCTTCAGCAGGTGTGGTTGTCTCTTCCTCTTCACAGCCAGCATTGTTTGGACCAGTGGCCTCGGAAATACCATCGAGGCAGCATCCATGTTCGCTAGCCTCGCAACCACCTGGTGTTGTTGTCGATGGTTCAATTGGACAACCTTCGGCATCGGGCCCTTCAGCTTCTGTCTTGTCGTCGGAACAACAACCGAAAAGAGAGTCTGTACACAAGGGTTCTGGACAGCCCTTGTTCTTCTTGCCTTCAGCAGGGGAAACGCCATCAGGACAACATCCGTATTTTGTGTCTCCGCATGTTTCTGGCACTGGGCATCCTTCGTCGAATGGACCTGTGGCGGCTGTGGAGTTATCTGAACAACATCCATATTCGCTCTTGAGACATTCAGGTACTTTTGGTCGGGGCTTGCATTTGCGTGGCTTAAGCTCTTTGTTGAGGATGGAATCGAGTGTGTACGGTGTGCTAGTACTTGATCCCCACAAGTCGCTCTCGGTTTCATCCTCAGTTTCAGTTGATGAATCTGATGTGCTGGATGCGACCTCGGTGGTGTCTGTGCCTTCGCTTGAGTCTGTGGTCGATCCGAATGAGGATGAGTCCGTCGTATCGGTTGATTCGCTTTCAGTTGATCCACTAACGGTTGTTTCATCACTCGAGCTAGTGCTGGAGTCGGTAGCGCCGGACTCAGTTGTTTCAATTGACGAGCTAGCTCCAGTTGTGTCTGTGGCTTCCGTTGATTCACTCGCACCGGTTGTGTCTGACGCACCGGTTGTGTCTGACGCACCAGTCGATGACTCAGTAGTTTCAGTCGATTCGGTAGTATCAGAAGCGCCGAGAGATGATTCTGTTGATTCGGAGGCTCCAGTAGTGTCCGATGCTCCAGTTGTATCGGAGGCGTCAGTGGTGTCTGAAGCTCCGGTGGTGTCTGATGCTCCAGTGGTGTCGGATGATTCAGTGGTGTCTGAGGCTCCAGTGGTGTCTGAAGCTCCGGTGGTGTCTGATGCTCCAGTAGTGTCTGATGATTCAGTGGTGTCTGATGCTCCAGTTGATGATTCCGTTGAATCGCTTGAAGACGAGACGGTTGTTTGTTCCGAAGACGAGACATCGGTGCTGCTGCTGCTTCCGATCGATGATGAATCGGAAGATTCTGTACTACTGCTGACAGCAGATGAGCTTGAGGCTTCTTCAGTGGATGATGAAGCCGAGTCAGTGGTGGTCGAAAATCCGGTGGTATCGACCGAAGAGGAATCACTGCTTGATTCAGTGGTAGCATCGCTTGTAGATTCACTCGTTGCGTCGCTTGTCGAAGAATCTGTAGAAGATTCACTGGTTGTCTCAGTAGATGACTCGGAAGTTGTTTCGGTAATATCTGTAGTTGAGTCTGAGGATGAACTACTTGATTCGCTGGTGGATTCACTGCTGGACACGCTACTCGATTCACTAGTCGAGTCGCTGGATGATTCGCTGGTTGAATCGCTAGACGACTCGCTTGTCGATTCGCTGGCCGAGATGCTGCTGCTGCTACTTGATTCGGATACAGATTCTGTTGTCGAATCAGACGAAGAGGATGTCAGATCAGATGATGCGGATGACGAATCAGTTGACGACGATGACGAATCAGTTGAGGAGGATGACGAATCAGAAGATGGGGACGACGAATCAGATGTCAACAAGGACGAGGACTCAGAAGACGAGCTGGACGGAGTGCTGCTTTCAGATGACGATGAATCAGATGATGTTGTTCCTTCAGAAGAAGACACAGTGCTGCCATCAATTGGCTCTTCAGTAGAACTGCTAGCATCGCTACTATCGCTGGACGATGCGCCAGTGCTGCTTTCAGTGCTGCTTTCAGTGCTGCTTTCAGTGCTGCTGGACGCCGAATCTGAAGTAGACGATTGCTCAGTTGTGCCATCTGAGCTGCCGATCGATGACGAAGAACTGGCCTCAGTGGAGCTGTCGGCATTGGATGATGAACTGCTATCGGATGTGGAGCTCGAATCGTCGGTAGAGCCAGTGATTGCTTCAGAGAAGCCACTGCCGTCGTCAGTGTCGCCGGAGCCTTCTGTGGTCCCTTTAAGAGAATAATTTTAAGTACCTCAAATCAATTCTGAACAAATGATTCAACTTACAGGTGGAGTCGGTGGTGTCGCTACCTGTGGTGTCCGTTTCGAATCCAGTAGCATCACTCAACATGAGCTCATCGGTGACAAGAGTCGACTCTGTGGCATCAGATCCATCACTGCTTGAATCATCAGTGATGCTGCTGTCATCAATTGAGGTGACCTTTATAACTTCCAAGCCAGTTGTAGCCGAATCTTCATCTTCATCGCAATAATCTTCGCCCTGATCATCTTCTTCAATTGGTTTGCTTGTTGTATCAACCGGAATAGTCTCATCGTCCACACATGGCTCTTTGTTGCAGTCCTCTTTCGAGAATTCGATGGTGTTCTCATTACAATTAGTCTCCGGTACGGCTTTTCCTTCAGCAATGCACAGGACTTTACGTGCTTTCAAGCCACCTCCACATTCCTTATCACAATGCGACCATGGTCCAGTAAACCACTGTCCAGGGCATTCCTTCTGTGTGTCGCAATCTTTTGTTACTTCCGGTTTGCTCTCGGCATCGCATTTGGAGTCCTCCTGGGCACGGATGACATCACCATCGATTTTTCCACAAACAACGCGTCTCGACTGAACACCCGCGCCGCATTCAGCGGAGCAATTGCTCCACTGGGATGTAAACCACTGATAATCGCACTCTGGGGCTGGTGTTTCGCAGGGACGACTCAATTCTGGAAGTTGACGATTTGCACAGAACGTTTCGTTGTAAATGACTCCGCTCTTCGAAGCACAGAATGCTGTTCGGGTCTCTTGAGTCAAGCCGCAGGCCTTGCACTAAAAAACCGAAAGCGATAAGCTTCAAAATCAGAATTAAAATTTACAAGCAAATGCTTACACCACTCCAAGATGACGTGATCCAATCAACACCTTCACACGGACGCAACACGCACTCTTTCTCCGTATCAGGGCTTGCTTCCAAACAGTCTTCATCGTCCAAAACTTCAATCTTTCCGTCAATCTTGCGATAGCATTTCACTTTTCTGGTTTGTTGACCTGGGCCGCACAATTTGCTGCACTGAAAATCGAATGAGAGTTAGCTTCTCGTTGATAGAAAAAATCGTCGCGTGCACTTACTGGTTTCCATCTGCCAACGTGCCATTGCGGGCACACAACATCAACATTACACGACCGAACGCTGGCTGGCTTGTTTCCAACTTTATCCAAACATTGCGCGTCTTCGACATTCTTTGAAGCTCTGTTTCGGAAAGAACGAAGCAAAACCAAAAATCTCGAATCAATTGGGCGTTACGTCATGAAAACTCGCAATAAATTACCCGTTCGAAATCACTTGTTCGCATTTGACTTCACGATTTTGTGTGCCATTGTTTCCGCACGGTGCCGAACACTTTTCCCACTCGCCTTCAACCCATTGCGGTGCGCATTCCTCCTGTCCGCACTTCTGCGAATCACCCGGTCTCAGTGTGCTGTCACAAAGTTTATCATCGACGGTTTCCAAAGTTGACCGACTGTTACATGAAATGCTTCTCGTTTGGGAACCACCGCCGCAGGTGGATGAGCAGGGTCCAAATGGAGTGAAAGTCCACGAATAAGAGTCTGGTTCGGCGAGCAGTGCCGATTGTTCCGGAACGCTGTACTCGTAATTGATGCCAACGTTTCGGTCTTGGTACAAAAGCACCAGATAAACTGGCTCTTGTGTTGGTCCAATGCAGGTGATGTGGTCGGGCGCTGCGAAGCCTTGGGGCCGTCGGTCATAATGCCAAATGGCACCGCCAAAAGTGAGCGGACGGGGAAAATCAATGCGCCAATTGCCATTCAAATAATAATGGCCTGTTAAATTTCGAATTGCCAGGTAATTGTTTGATGGTGACACCTCCTTGATGTCGATGTTTGTGGCACCGGCAGGTATGAGCAGGATGTCATTGTAGCCTGAAAGCAATTCGCCGTTAATGCTTCATTTCGAGACTAATTCTAATTTTCGGTTGATTTTCATCAACCTTCATATGGTGCATATCGTCAACGATTTCGTCTTATCCAACGTCAACCACTCTCTGCTTTCAATTTCAAACCAATTTAATAATCATTTCCAAACATTTACTCAGATCGGTAATTTTATGTTTGCTGCTGTTATCGTTCATGTCGTACATAATATTTAATCAAAATCGGTGAGTGGTTAACGGGAGCTTTGAACGAACACCAGTGCCAACAACAACAATTAGAATAGTATGAAAACATTAATTTCAATTTCGCCAAAGTTTGGAAAATCATTTGGTTGTTTTGCTGAACGTGTCTTAGCAGAAATTCATCCATCAGTGGGCGCGATACGCAAGAGAGCCGTATTAACTAAACTGTCTGCACTTAACACTTTGAACATGCTCAAAATTTCTATTAAATTCAACTCACCAACTTGCAAATCATTCATATTTAATGAACCTGTTACAGTATTACAAGACGATCCATCACCAGCACATTTTCGACATTTGTCTTCACGTGCCTGTGAGCCGAGCATCATGTCACAACCGACGGGCTGCCAAAAAAAGGGGGAAGAATGTTGACGTTTAGTATTTTTGGTGGCGCAATTAACTTTTAGCTATTGATCGGCTCTCACCTGACATTGCCCATCAACGCACACGTCCAATGATTCATCATTGCATCGAGTGCCGTCGATGACTTTCGCCTTATGCCGATAATAGAACCGTTCACCACGTGGCATACAGTTCAATTCGCATGGATTCGGTGCCTTTGTGTACGGGACCCATTCATAGCGCACCCCTTCGAATGGTACGCTGTCGAAATGAGAACATTGCTGTGCCCGAAAATCAGCTTCCGATTCGGGACAGTCCTGTGAGTTACACGAGAAGAATTTCTTGCTTCCTCCCGAGCATCGAGGCTCTCCGCTTGAACTGAATCACAAAAGTCATTAAAACTCACCGCATTCAGCGAAATTCGTTGTCGATCACTTACTCAACATTCAAACATTCACGGGTCTGATAGGCAACACCACCGCCACACGAACGTGAGCATTCCGATGGTGATCCCCAAGCTCCCCATTCCCGTTCGTCGCCTTCACCGCCTGGTGTTACATAACTTTCGGGTAAATAAAGATGCGCTCCATGTTGTCGTTTGTGTCTTTGTCCGTGCTAAAAATCATTAAAATCGAACAACGCACACACATATTCGAATTATTATTGGTCCTTGTGAAAATATTCTCAATGAATAGATAGCCACCCATCGTCGTCGTCGTCATTAGAATCGGCCAACGAATCGCAGAGAGAATTTATTGTTCAATAAAGAAGTTTTTATGATCGGTCAAGTAATAGAATAGAAAAGCAAGACAAAAAATACAGCCGACTGACCAGGCATAACATTCGCCTTGCAATAAACTGTCGAATGTTAATGCAAAGCAGTTTGCTTTTAGTTGTTACGTTGTTTATCGCAGTTTAATTACTCACCAGTCTGCTGTGTGATGATGCTATGGTGAGTGTGATCAGAAAGGATACTAAGACGACCGCTCTGCAAAAGAAAAAAAAATTAATTATTGTTCAGTTAAAATTCCATTGAACTTGACATCGAGTGAACAGCGAGTTGAACACGCAGAATCATCAAAACATATTCACACACGCGAATCAACTATGCAGAAGAGAGAAAATACGAAAAAAACAATTCATTCAAAATTGTCATATATCTTCTCGACGATTCACCGCAATCGCGCGTTTTTTCATTCTCATCATCTTTATCATCGTCTTCGCTAGATGGTTTTTCCCTTTATTCATCGTTTTCATTCATCTTTCATACGAACGGAGAAGAGTCGAAAAAAATCAAATCACGTTTAGTCGTTTCATTTATGCCTTGCCTTGCTTTGGCATGGTGTGTCTGTGCCTGTGCCGTGCTCGCGTTCATCACCATCATCTTCGATGGAACGTTTGCCGTTGCGGTAATATGCTTGTATGTTTGTGTTATTTTACAATGAGCATTAGGTTAAACATATTTACATTAATCAAATTCAATTATTTATTCTTCACTTCGGACATATTGTCGTAGTTGATGAATTGAACCAATGAGTGAAGTGAATGATCGAATATTGATGCAATGACTTGGAAAAAAGGTATGCACATCATTTGCGTTTGTATTTGCCTGTGCGTGACTAGACCGGTGTATTCTGATGTGGTGATGCTCTGCAGCACAGTGGAAGTTGTTGGAACGGGGTTTGGTGTGTCACTTCACTTCAAACACGACCATTTTCATCTGTCGATAAGTCAATGCACATTAATTTCTATTCGAAAATTATCATTTATGGCATATTTGTTCGAATCGGACATTGTTCAATTCAAAAGAATATCATTTTCTTGGGAATGCTAATCAAAGCAGAATTCGATGAATTGGTCTACATTCCGGAAATCACAGACCGATATTCAAGATGGTAATTAATTGCAGGACGCTCATGAAATATGTTCAATTGAATTGGCTTGTATGAACGATGAAATGGAAAGAGCTACCGAGTCCTGAGGCAGATATTCGCCGCCATCGATATTGATGGCGCTAAGAAAATGATTGGGGATTGGCTTCCGGTTCATATGAAAAGTAACGAATATTTATGGTCATTCGAGCCAAAGTAAACAGTGACCGAGACCGATTCGCAAATAAACAATCCAATTGATCCCTTCGGTGTGTGAAACCTTTCATTAAATTATTTCAATTCGCTTAAAGAATCGCTTATTATTTATTGACCTTGAACGCTGCCAAGCAAATAAGTTGGTTTCGTTTTGATGGCGATCTATTCATGTTCAATCAATGGCCGATTTGTATATTTTGATAAGATTTGGTTTCCATTTTTATGTTTCATTCGGCCTTTTATTTTCCTCTTCGTTTCTTTCTTGTGATTGGGCGCTTGTTGTTGTTAGAAAACATTTTGCTGAATCGCTTAATCAGCAAGTGATCACAAAAGAGAGGAGAATTTATTTGATTTTGGCTATGGCGTAACGGCGCCCGCACATAGGCAATGTAATCATATGCGGATAATGGCATTGCTGAACAATGAATAACACAATGAAAATCGAATGCCGATGAAAGGATGGAAACGAACTTGGAAAATGATTGATTGTTTCGAAGAAGCCACGAGGAAGAGAGAAAAATATGTATAAAAGAATTCAAAATGGAATTGTGTGCGGGGAAAATTATTCGATTCGCTCGGACGTGAATTGCGGTCGATTGATATATGTCGGGGCTTTCAACACGCTTTTTCTGCGAAATATTTTTTTTTTTAATTTTTGTGTATTTTTGGCAAATTTACTTCTTTTTTGCGAGTGTTGAGGATTTTCGGTGCGTGTGCGGTCCATCCAGCATTCGTTTTCGCTCTAAGCGTTGGTATCGTCGTCGTCATGTTGTCGATTTTGTTTACATTTGTAATTCAGCGATTAATAAATTCAGCGAACATCCTAACGTTTCAGTCAGCCAAATTCCAATATGCACATCAAATTAAAAATGGCTCAACACCGAAAGGCTAATTGGATTCAAATTGAATCCGAAAAGCAAATGGTCGAATCAAATTCAAATTTTGACTCGTTCAATGAACATCGTTCGGATACAAAATGATAAACAAATTCCTCGATCGCCTCCAATGTTGGATTTAAAAAATATGTAGAAAAAAACGGGGAAAACTTGGTTTCGTTTCTTGCTCGATTTAAATAAACCGTGTGCTCTTCTACGGGATCGGTTTCACCCAAGCAGCCTCTTCGCGGCACAAACTGTGGCCGGACTTTCGTTTCTTTTCGTTTCCTTCTTTTGTTGTTGTTGTTGTTGTTGTCGTTCGTTTGCTTTATTTTTGCAGCAATGTGCGAACAAAGATCAAGAATCGAAATCAAACACAAGAATAAAAACATCAACTCCATTGTTCTGGATCTATCGCAGCGTTGCTATGCTTTTTGCTGGCAATGTTCGGTTTCGTTTTCATTTTCGTTTTCAAACGAGATGATTTACAATAGAACCGCCGCGGAATAATAAATAACATTAACTAGAAACTGAATGAACATTTTTGCGGTCTCAACAAACATGTCCGTTGTTACATCATTATGACAATAATTCAATTTCAAGCCACGTTTAATTTGATCGCTTTGAATAAATCAGTGGCCAGCGATTATTGGTCCATCGGTGAACCGAAATCAAAACCAAAGTGGCATCAGTTTGGAAATGTTTCATTCGTTATGGGAGCGAGACGTGTTCGAAGCGCCGATAATATCGCCCGTCATGCGGGCACACTCGAGTCTGGACGTTGCAATCGGTTCGGTTCCGAATCGACCATTCAGCATGAATATGAATGACATTGAAATATTTGACGTTCACCGTACGGTGAGCGATGTGCTTCTTTGATGGGCAGGATATGTCTCGTTCGATACAGTGAAGATATCGCTTTGTTCTGATCTAAAATTACAACCACATGTTGCACTTTTGCAGTTTGTAAATGCTCATCTCTCTTTGGGACTTTTGAATTCGAAATGAATGCATCGGCAAATCGTTCATTTGGTTTGACCATATTTTCTTCAACTTCGTCTTCTTCATTTTTTTCAGTTGTTTGTTTTTGGTTACAAAAAATTCTAGGAAAATATCGTTTGTGTTCGGGCCCATTTCGAATCAATGCTAATGCGGACTAGGCGACTGTGCTGAGACGAGACCGACTGCATGAAAGTGTGCAATGGGCCAACAGATAATAATTCAGTTTTCGAAAGAAGCCACATTGACGGCCCCTGAGACGAGTCGTACACACGAACCGATGTGAATTTCAAAATTTCAAACGAATGATTAATAGTTCGTTGTCCTGACCGAGTGGCGCTAACTTTTTGTTTTTTTTTCTTTTTTAATTTTTGGTTCGTTTTGTTTTGCAAGCTTAATTATTTATTTCGTTCAACAGCAGAGTTGATTCCGGAGAAACTCGTTAATTGAGTTGATAGTCGATGCCGCGTTACGGAGCGATTATTTGTGCGTGATAATGCCAAGCACTTGGTGGGACCTTTGGTTGGGTGAATTGTGAGACCATTTTCGGTTTATTCGAACACTCAAGTGATGAACCAGCTCCGCCGCAATTTTAATTACCTTCAAAATGATTTTCGGAATGAGAGACGATGATGCACGATCGTACACGCAGTCATTGACAATGTCATGTGGAACCGTCAAGTGAGTTCGTTGATCCAATCGCTCGGATGTTAAGCCGGTCGGCTAATGCATCAATAAAAATATTTGAAAATAACTTTATTTGTCACATTACCATTGGTGGCATACAAGCACATAAATCAGGACCAAATGGGAAGGCAATGTTGAAATTGTAAAATGCATTGTCGGCACATCGGGAAACATTGAGCTACGTGCCGACCGATGCAAGGGCATTTTGATGTTCCAAACGCATCGGCATGTTATGTTTAGGCTTCGTAGCCGCCCATACAACAATAATAATTTCCATTGAAGAACTGGTTTAATAAGCCCGAGAAGAAACATCACACGATGCAACACGTTCGTTTCGATGTCTAATTAATTGTTACTTTGGCTCGGCTTGGATGGATGAATGCATAACGAACAATTCAATGGCACGAAATCGCTGAGCATCAAACATCCAGTTAATGTGTCAATATCGACTGATTACCCATCAAAATTCTCACCAAGTTGTTCACCCACATTGTTTCATTAATTCTTCGTTGATTGATCCTAGTCTGGGATTTCGTCCGAGGGGAAATTTGATGGAGAGTCTTGCGACAGTTGTAATTGAAGTTTGATTGATGGGCCTCAGATGTTTTGGTAGTTCTCGCTAGGCCACCTCGTCGTTGACAGAATCAATCAGTTTCGTCAACAGAGCGACCAGCGGGAATGGTGCTCATATCACCATCAAGCGACTCATGCCAAGTTGAGAATTCGAAGGCATCAACCTGGATCGATTGAATTGACTTGACCGGTTTGATGGAACGATTCGACCGAAGCTGCAACACGATGACGGTCAAAAGAGAGGGAAACAAAAACAAATCACATCGGAACGCCAAGTCCGCGACTACCCAAAATCCAAATTCAAACCAAAGAGTCAAACTGCGATCAGTCGATCTTCAAAGTCCATACCGCGCGGTTTACAAAAGAATGGAATAAAACCAACACGCCGATTGCACACCACGCAAGAAGGACCGCATTGAATGACGACGAAAACCCGAAGAAAAAAAATGAGAACAATTTCGATGAAGCATCATTGCCGACGAAAACGAGAGTAGACAATTCGTGGTTTCACGTTCGGCCACGATTCATCGATACGGAGATCGTCGGCGAGCAACGAATTCCAAAACATTCTCGTGTTTTCGATTTTCGGTCGTGATTTCGTAAATGGTTCGCAATTTTTATCTCTTTTTGTGTCCAGAAGGCAATGGATGAGTTATGTTATTATTATAAATCACATCCGTTCGACAAATTGAATGAGTTTTCTTCCGATTTGGATATCTTGAGTTGCATGTCCGATCCCAATGATGAATTATCAAAGTCCGGAATGGAACAAAAAAAAAATAGCCATTGCTCTACAAATGGCTGGTGGTAAACGTTGACGTAAATCTACTTCGTTTTTGTTCAAATCGAAAAGACGCAAAAAACATATCACGAAAATTGGTCTCACAAAATTAGGCCACCAATGACGAAACAACGACGGTAGCCTCGTCTTCCTCTGAAATGGTCCGAAATTCATAGTCGAACTGTTGCAATACATTTAACACAAAAATTCCCAAATAGTTTACGCTGATATTCTCCAAAACTAAAATATTTATTTTAGAAAAGAAAAAAAAATGTCCGAAATGAACCAAAACAACGGAGATAAAATTGGAAGAAGAGACGGAACGAAGCAGAACAAGAGGAGGAGAAAATATCATATGTTTCGGGTAATCGGTGTGTTTGTTCCATTGAAAATTGATTGTTCGTCAACGACATGCTCATTGAAATCGTCTGCATGCAACAGTACAATCTGTTTCGGTTCATGAAAGGGACATTTGGCGCCCACACTCGTTCCGATAATGTTTCATAACAACATTCATTCGAACACATCCTAATAGCGCACCGACTTGGAAACTGAAAGAACACGACTCAAACCACATATTCCGTCATTAACAACATGCTCAACATCTTATTTTGTCGGTCATTTGCGTCGTTCGGTCCTTTAACGGAGAACAAATGCTACGATTGAGAATGGATTTATGGTTTATTAGGCGGTTTTCGGGCACGATGAAGATGATGATGATGGTTGTGACATGTCAGTCAAACACGAGAACGATGGCATTCTCGCTCTGGGATTTTGACCTGTGGCCAACCCAAAAACCATTTCTGAAATGATTCAAATTACGTTTATGGTTGAATGGCTTGGGAGTTTTGACTTGGTTGGATGTGAAGTTGATTTCGGGGAAGGCTCTTGAGGTCTTTATCACCGCCAAGCTGCTTTATGGGCGCACACTGGGCTGGAAGCCACATATGCATCGGAGGATTCTCATTTAAATCGGCCAACTGCAGTGGCCACCGGTGATAACGCATTCCGCATGCTACGGAAAAATACCGAAATCAACCGGCTACTGGCCACCGGAAGACATGGCTTGTTTAAATCCATCCAAATCCTTTGTGTTCGCCTCTCTTCGGGACTAACAGTTTGTTTTGTCGCTTCGTCATTTCTCGCCCGACGTCCATTCGCATCCATCCATTCCAATCGAACTGTCCATCCGTAATGCGACGCATTGTTCGATTATTGGTTTTAACTGGCATTGTGCTATTGTTGATTCTGGCTTATAATCAAAATTGATGTGCATTTGTTTTTTCTTGTTGTTTGGAATCGTCAAAATTTCCTTTTCTTTTCTTTCTTTTCCTATTCGAAATATCAAAATCTCTCTAAATATTTACATCTTCAAATGTGCTTCTATTTACAAAATTAATTTTCCTGTTCGAAAAGAATTAAAGACCATCGAACCAACCGTCGATATGCCAAAGACTGAGTGAGAGAGAAAACTGAGAAGGAGCAAAGAGAAAATAACACTATTACGAAAGTTAGGATTATGACGGCGCAACAGCGAATAGCGATCGAATCACAACGAAGAATGTAGAGGAACGAAACGACCGATCACGAATT
>JANSTV010055071.1:0-13101 GCA_027564135.1 Lestremia cinerea
CACACACACACCACTGGATGTGTCTAAATGTATCGAACGACATGTTGAAAATGGCAACATTTTCGTGTAAAATTATTTATATTGCATTAATGTTTATTAAATTAAAATTCTATCAACTTCTACATTGCATAATTCAGCAACGAGTATTGAATGCCATCGATCAGTTATAATGAAATGACCGATGGAAATGGAAAAGCCACACTGACTGCTCCTTGGAACGGCGAACGCACACAAAGCATGACAGACTGAGCGGGCTGGAATGGAGAACCATTTGCCGTTTGTGTGAATGTGAACGACACGCAGCGGAGATCAAAGATCACGTATTCGAATTGAATACAGACAAGGTCAATTCTGTTGGCATTACGTTGCAATGCACTCACTGCGAAAGTTGCACGAGAATGAGTCGCAAAAGATGTCGTTCGAGCGCTTCAATACTTCAAGAATGTTGGCCTCTCAGTCACTCCGTCGAATCGATTTCCGTCGTAGAATCAATGCCGTCAAACCGAAATTATCGTGTTTTCAACGAAAATAAAAACCAATTCAAACACCAGCTGTTGGTGTCACATACGGCTTGGGCAGAATGCCGAACGGATCGTGTGGGTGTGAAACGGTTAATGTGCGATACGTTCGACGCTTAATGAACATTCAATGCCCAACTCGGACCGCATACCAAGTGTCACATGAAAGGGGTGAAATTCAAGTGATTTTTACTTCGCGAACTCTTTTTTTTTTCAGTGTCAGAATAATGTCATTACGAAATGCAGTGCAAAAAGTTTTGAATAAATTTTAATTGGATTTTCATAGAGCTTTGTTTCACTTTAAATTATGTTGGTGCAATGTGCGATGCGAGGTTTTTCACCGAACGAATGTGTGTGTGTGTGTTTCGGGTGTGAATGTGTTGGTCGGTGTTGATTTCTTCACGTTGTTCGCGCAGCACAAGAAAAATAATTAATAAATGAAAAACGTTTGTGCTCTATCAGTTCAGTAAACGACTGGACCATTAGATTAAGGGAGCTTACGTGGTAGCTCCGATAAAGACGGCAACCAACTCCAATATGCGATGCCATTATGCATCGAAATTAGTTGTCATTCGAACACTGCGATTGTGATGGCGAGCCAGGCGAAGGCACAATGTATTATCTTAATCGTTTCGGGGAGAATTACCGATGAATCATAGAATTTAACGATATGCTCGGGTCGAGAGCATGTAAATGGCATGTAATTACAATTAAAATATTCCGAAAATTCCTAATTACATTTCAAAATGTGGATATTCATCCAGGAAACGTGCAAACGACCCGAGTTCGATTTTCCCGAAAATTTCAATTAAACGATATTTGCACCAAAGGGTGAATTAGTGTTTGATCGACAAGCGCGCGCGAAAAAAAAATGGCGAAATGATTGAATTTGAAAAAGTTGATACAACTCGAATGGGGAAAAGGTGGTCAGTGACGTTCTCGAAACCGCATTCGTTGGATGCATTTTCCCAAAGCATTTCACTCAAATCTGGAAATGGCTGCGATCAACATTCTCATCCCGCTTCTAATTGATAATCATCAAATATTCAATTAATTCCTGGTTAAATGTTTTCAAACCAATCAATATCGTTCAGTTTTGAATAATGAAATAGAAGTGGCCATTCAAAGCGAGACCCCGACTTTATGAAAATATTTTGCGTCCAGTTCATAATTCGTTTGAATTAGGCGTCTTAATTGATCCAACAACTGTCGATTACGTTGCTGCTATATCGTTATTTCCGCGCAATTAAAAGGGACGATCAAGCATATTGAATCCGGCAAATTGTAAATATGAGCCAACATTTGCTCGC
Organism: Lestremia cinerea; assembly: GCA_027564135.1. Taxonomy (NCBI): domain Eukaryota; kingdom Metazoa; phylum Arthropoda; class Insecta; order Diptera; family Cecidomyiidae; genus Lestremia; species Lestremia cinerea. The sequence continues at coordinate 1,829 of JANSTV010055071.1, forward strand.
GGGCGTTCCCTTACTTATTCATGATATTTGCCGGTTTTCAACAGCCCATATGCATCGCGTATTCCGATTTACGTCTGACAGCTGATTGAGGTGGTGTTTTTGATAAAAGATTCGTTTCGCTGCTTCTTCTTTTTATTCAATTTTCGTTTCGAAACGTGCGAAAACTGCTTTTTAATTTATTTAACAAAAGGAAAGAAAAGCAACACAGCAACGAACAAAACAATATGAAAATGACGGAGAAAGAAAACAACAAAGAAAAAAATGTTGTAAAAGAGAGGAGAAAAAAGCGGCGGCAATCAGAAAATCACAACAAATGAATATGGTGAATTTATGAGTTTTGTTTCGCCTCGCGCTTGTGATTCATTCGCATTCGCCGGCGTGTGTGTGTGTGTTTATCGTTTTCAAATAGCAGCGAGTGCATCACGAATATAATTATAAAATGATGGGATTGTTGTCTGTCTGCTGTGCGAGCTATCTTACCAATTATACATGCCAGATGCTTTACAATATACGTCCCTAGTCTATATTTATAATGCCAATAATTAATATAGAATGGCCGCAAAGATCTCAAATACGCTTCACCGAGGTATATCAAGCAGCGAGGAATAACATTGCAGACAAATTAACGACAAAAACGAAAAAAAAAAAACACCTACCAACATTCTGCGGAGAGCCTATAAACTCCCACGATTCATTTTCAACCACTTTATTGGCGATGATTGGTCGATTATTGCATGTTTATTTATTACATTTTTGTTTTTGGCTTCCATTTCGAGTACGCGAGATATGTCTTGGAGATTTTTCGGGGATATTCATTCAATGAAATTGAGTGTCGTCCAAGTAATACAGCTGCGATCAATTAATCACGATTGGATTCAAATTGACGGAAGAATTAGCAAATTCGTTTTCATCGCGATCGCGCCAAATCCCTGTTGGATTCTTCGATATTCAACATTTTCAAATATGAATTCCATTTCGACAGCTTGCTGATGCATTCTACGAGATTCATTGCGAGGATGCGACCAGAATAGCCCATTGATACCGTTTCGCGCCGACCAACAAATGACGGGCGATATTCCGCTAGAATTAAATCAGACGCAACAAGTACGAAAATGAAAAATGTGTTTTGATCTCGTATCAACTGAACAGTTGAGCTCAACTGAAAATTGTATTTTCAATATGGATCAATACTCGGTTAAACGAATTGAATAGTATCAATGGCACAACAATGATTGACCCATACAACCGAACCGTATCAACAACAGCATTCGCTTCGAATTTTCCCGTCTTTTTGCTTCTTTTATCGCAATTCGTGAAACCAAGTAATGACCGACCATACGCCAACTGACAAGTTGAGGCACGAAACCGTTTTTGTTGCTATTGTTGCTGTTGAATTTCGTTGCAAAAGGCCATATACAAAGTTAACAAATGAAAATGAGCTCTTTGTATTCGCTAAAACTGCCCATCGATATTGGGCGGCATCTCTTGTACATTAGCGTGTCGTGTGGATGAAAGAGCTGTACGGGAACCTATAGAGAAGAATATGCTATTTTGCACGTCGGTCGGTTCCCACTCTGGCCACGAACATTTTTCCTTCATTCCGACAGGAAAGTTGTGCGAAATGGACGAACCGAAGTGGAGCGACGACGAAAAGCGAGATAATTATATTGATGTCGCCATAATAACAATTACTGAAATCAAATGAATGCAAACATCGGCATATGAATGTTATTTCTTGTGTTATTTGCTTTGTTTAGTCTAATAAGATGTAATTAATCATATATATCCTCAAGGGTAGGGTACGGTTTTCAACTCACTGTGAGCGAAAAATACGAGAGCGCGCGAAACAGAATCATGCGGCTGTAGCTCGAGTTGGAACTTGTCTCTAGTGCCCGATGCCTCGAAATTTCAAGATTGACACTCGTTCTGTTTGAAATTCAGAGGACCCTGCCCTTAACTACTAGAGTCTCATCTGCTTGTTTTAATTTCATTGTTTGTTTTTATTTTCTCGTTCATTCTTTGGATTTGCAATAATGTAATTCAATAAAGTTCATCTTGATTTGTAGTTCTTGAACCATAGAGCTAGGCTCCATCATTTCTTGCGTTGTTATCACAGTTTGAGTCTTCTTTTAATTTGTAATACTCTACTTACAATATAGACAAGGCTGATGATAAAAATAATTAAATAAATAATAAAACAATGGTGATAAGGCGCTATAATCGTCACTGAAATGGTAATGAGTGAGACGAACCGAAATTGGCTTCCTTTCCCAAGTAATCCATCACGTATCGGCGTGTTTGGTTGCATCATTGTAAATTGCACCGAATTCAGGGAAACGTCGAAAGGTGAGCATCACAAATGATGCAATGATCCGCATGTCCACAATTCCACAAATCCACTATGATTCAATCATAAATGCATACCGCTGTAGGTATATTTCGCTAATAAATTATTACATTTGAATAAATGGAATCGCTAGCTGAACTAATGATGTATTTTGTTTGAACGTTTTGAGGTCACCGACGGTTTTTGGTGTTGGCTACGCCACTCAATTGATATTGGTTTTGCCGAGTCCCGATTGGTTTGATTTGTTTTGATCGTTCATTAAGTGGCAAACGAGACATTTGCCGCAACGGAAAAATAAACTGGTTTTCGAAAATGTCACAAAACAGTGTTTCGTTTGAAATTGATCGGTAAGCGGTCAGGTGTTGCGTTTGCGAAAGGCACACAACACGAATTTCAATGTGGTGAAGAGCATATGGAATTCCTCTCAGCGACATCAATGGGCACGGACATTGTGTGATTCAGTCGATGAATGAAAAACGACCACCAAGCAACTGGACGCCGCAAATACGATATCACCGACAGAAAATTACATCCCCCACTGATTGGTTCTAGTCGTTTCTGTCCATTAAATGTTGTTAATGTGATAAGATGTCCTCTTGGGGGCGACTTAGCACATGACAATATCCGATGTCGCTTCAATTTCCATACAATTTTACCTTCAATCCAAACATTGGTTGAGCCATTTAGTAATACAGTCCTTCGAATTGCGAACCACTTCAAGACATATAACACGTGTCACGCACGGTCTAAATCAATCAGTCAAAACAGACAAAGTATGATAAAGAGCAATCGTTGAGGCGATAAGCCTCTCATCAAATCATCAAATTTTCATTAAGTTCGACTATTTATGCAAATGCCAATACAACAGCTTCAACAACAGTTCAATTGGATTCAATTCAACAAAGAGCCAATATTTCATTCATTGAATTCAGTCAGTTATTCAGTCATTCAGCCATTCATTCATTTTCAGTTAAATGCATTTTGTAATGACACAATTTTATTAAACGCTTCGAATATGCTCTGACACTTGAAAATCAATTTATTTGCACAACGAGTAGTCATTTGTCATTATCATGAATGATATCTGTATGCGTGTGCCTGTTTGTTGCGTGCGTGTTGGTGTGAACGAAAAATCATTCAATTATCCAAATGACAATAATAATCAAATCCGACGAAAATTCAGAGGACAACAACGGCGTCAACAACCAATGAAAATTTGATCATTGGAACAAACAGACGTAAATGAATGCCTGAGGATCTGTGAGAGCGAGATTAAGAGAGAATATCATATGTGTGCATGAGATTTGGCAATGCTGCTGCATCTGCATGGTGGAACTTGAACAGAGAGTTTGTGTCAAAGAGGGAAAGAGAAAGAAAGAGAGTGAGAGAGAGAAAGAGCAAGAGACCAAGAGAAAGAAAGCGGAAAAGAGAGATGAAGAGAGGGAGAGGAAAATAGAGAAGAGCAGAGCAATACCACCAGAGAGCCAGTTGAGAGAGAGAGAAAAAAATTGAGGGAGAGATAGAACGATGCAACCGAAGAGAGATAAAATAACCAAAGAAAAAAGCATTCAGCAAGCAAAACGAAAATAAACAAACTATTTTCATTCAATTATAAATTATGCTGTGATTACCGCACAGTACAAATCGAAACGCTGTGTATTTACTGTAATAGAGTTGTGCATGAATTGGTATTGGTATTGTGCAAGTGAATCGAGGTTCGTCTATGCCGAGCAATGGGATTGCGATGGAACAAGCCATAGCGCACAGAGGCAGATAGTGAAATAAATATTGCATGCCGTTTTGCACCAACAAAAACAATCGAAATAGAATGAACCCGAAACACACAGAATGTTTGCTGGGAGAATAGAAAATTTCAGCAAAACGAATTGTATAATTTTGTGTGTGTGTTTTCAACGGGAACATTTTTCCGTTTTGTGGAAAGGTGCTTTCCAATGCCAACACATAAATGAATATGTCAATAAATTTAAGTAATTTGAAAGCAATTACTTTTGGGAATCTGTGAATAAATTGTATGTCACAGGGTGACAACCAGGCATCCGCCATTCATTGTTAAGTGGTGAGTGTTTGTCGGATAGAAAGATCGGAAAATCCGACTGGAAATCGACATCATTTGCTTTGCGAATCCACTCTAGTAGTCGCCTGATTGGTATCGAGGATCAAGACAAAACGCCGCGATTCACACAATTATCCTAATAACATGTTGATAGTCTTGAAAAGACCAACAGTCACAAAGTCTGAATGCAAAAAACCGCATTAATGATTTCCACGAAGTCGTTCCTGAAAGCTAATATCTGAAATGGGCCGCAAAGGAAAAAAAGAATCAGCAAAATTGTGCCGTAAAATCGAAACGAGGAGTCGTCCGGCATTCGGATTGGTTTGCATGTCATTCGCCTAAATGGAAGCGGAACGACACACACAAAGTCGATTCTTTCGCGAACGATCAATCGATTCGATTCGTTCCGATTGAGCGGTGTCACTTTAGTTCTATTTGACGAAAGTCGTAAAAATGCTCGCCAACGCGGCCTTTGCTAAGCCGGTTGCCACAATCGTCCAGTTGCCAGTTGATTTCGGTAATTAAAACACACGGCTCTTGCTAGGCTTGGCTCGGCCTATCTACCTAATTTGCCAACCTTTTTTTTCGTCTTGCGATCACTAATTCAACTCAATTTTGTTTTATTGACCGCGCAGAAGGTCTCATTCGTTGATTGTTTTCCTCGGCTTATTAAATTTTTTTTAATTCTTTCCGTTTATTGAGAATTCATCTTTCAAAAAGTCGTAAAAATGCCTATCAATATTTAGCACACAAAACAAATCGTCTGTCGACAGTCGATAACCTCGAAGTTATCTCATTCTTTTGTGGAATGTATATTCGATTTGATGAACTCAACGCCCGATTGTTTCCATAATTTTCTCTTATTTTTTTCTCCATAATTTTTAATTAATCGGCCGATCGTAAAATTCGTGAACGAACTTTGTCAATCAGCGGCATCCGTGGGCTAAATTCGGAATAGCCAGAGGTGTCTTTTCTGATAAACGTCGTACACTTGGCGTAACATCGATACCATAACAAGCCCACCTGTATAGAGGCGGTCGCTTTTGGGAAAATCGCAGGAAAACCCATCATTTTGGAATTTGGAATTGGAATCCAGCTCCAGCGATCCCACTCCAGCTTGCTGACTCAGCGGTATTAGAATCCAATCATATTCAGATTTTCTGCTTGTCTATTTTCGGTCGCGAAGAAAAAAAACATTTCTTTCCACTTTACGCTTATTCATCACCGGTCGAGAGGCACTCATCCCCACCCAAGCAGAATGATTCAGAAAAAAAAATTGTTTGAAGAGGAAGAAAAAAACAATCGAATCCTACAAATTGCACAACACCGACGAGCACAAGAAGGGCGATATGCTGCATTTTCCAATGACTGGCTGCGCTTATCAATTTGTATTCGAATTTAATTATGAACAATGGCATTCTAAGCGGGACTCGGGAGTTTGGTTGCATGAAGCACGGTTTCGTTTCAGCCGCCAACGTACATTTTACATAAGCTTGTACTTGGTTTTTATTGTTGCCTCGGCATTATTTGTAGTTTTATTGCGATCGACTTATGAAACAGTACAATTTCGAAGCATTCAAAGGTTAAAGCCTGCCATCCAGTCAAGCGAAACATGCGTATGCGGCGAGAATTGGTCTATTGGCAGTGCATTAACGCCGCCATTTAATCTCAATGTATGGTTTCACCGAGCATTTTACAGGTCTTTAATAGGCAATTCTATTCCGAATTTATAGCTCTTTCTTCTGCTAAAGAAACAAGTTCTGTGAGCTCTTCGAAGCAAACTCATTCGCAGACCGTTTTCGTCGACAATCCTACTGCCTGGGTCGCCCGTTGTACGATGCCATCGTTGTCGTTCTGGTCGATGTTTGCCTGTCTCCTCGTCACAACCTTAACTATTTGCTGTTGCAAATTCATCTGAATGCAACGAGCACACCAATTCACCAAACAATGAACAGTATTGCCCGTCGCTAATTAAACATTATATCGGAGTCCACAGTATGCACGTATTGTGCGTGATCTTTTCGTATACATTAAAATAATGTTGGGCATTCGAGTTATTAGGATTAGGAATTGAACGAAAATAATGTCCACGTGTGTTTGCGCTTCGATGCTTGGCTTGGTGCACTCGCTCGATGTGCACAACAGAAATGAGCGAAAAATAACAAAACCATTTACAAAATGCACGGAAAGAGAATTGAAAAAAATTCGTAAAAAACAAAGCAAAAACACAACAATAATAAAAGAGAAAAGGCACCGATGATGATGAGGATGACGGCGACGTCGATGATGACGAAAAGACCGCCAAACAAAGTCGGTTCCGACCGACCGCAAAATGCGGCAGAACGAAGAGAAAGAGAAGAAAAAAACCAGCAAATTTCCCGTCTATATTTTGCTCACTTGGTTTTTATTAGAATTTTATTATTCATCTTTATTGAGCCAAGAGCCAATCGACGTCGTCTGCAATGTGTGCAAGTTCTCTCGAAATGAATTTCTGCGGCTGCACGGAATATCAAGCCAAACTATCCGGCAAATGTTAGACCGAGGTTGCTTACGATGTGTCTATTATCATTTGACGGCTGGTAACTTATGAACTATATGGCGTGCGTACACAATATACAATTTTGATTATGATTTTGGGTGGTGCACACGAACACCGAAACCATTCAAGACTTTACACTCAAACTTTTCCATTTTTCTTGCGAATCGGTGAATTTGAATGGGTCTGCCTGCCTATCATCGGAATTGAACTGGTTTGAGTTCCGGTTCAGAAACGTTCCAAAGCCAAAACGGGAAACCGGAACACAATACGAGGAGCGGTTCTCATTACGATCTCATTTTGAATTAACAACATCAACAATGCACCGTTTACCGTTTCTGTGACGGTCCTGACAAAAAATAATCTATCAAATTGAATGTGTTCCTTATCGTGCCCGTCGCGAAATTCATTCGAAAGTGCGCTTGATATCAATGTCTTCAATGTCAATGTTTTGATGACTTGGACCATACTTTGTTGCATTTGCGAAGAAAAAAATGATATCTCACAAAAAACGGAACAAAACCGGAACAGAACCGGAATAGTTGGAACCGGATCCACGGCAGAACCGCATCACACAGCGAAAACCCGGAACGAAACAAAAACGTCAACATCTCGTCGGAGAGGAACACAGCGAGGAACCGGTACGCATCACGATGCGGTTCCGGTCCCGGTTTAAACGTCAGGTCATTGATTGAATTACAATCTACTCGGCGATGAGATAGCCCCCGAACCCTTAAAGAATTATAAATGAGCCAGAACTGTTGCAATTGTACCCAATTCTGTTGCGCGCAACGATAGTGTGTAGCTTGTCATTTTCTTAGCTTTTTCGGATCATTGCAAGAGCACGGCCAGATAGCATTTCCACTCACACACATTCGCACACACACTCGACTGAAGGAAACCTTGAATTATACCAACTGTAATTATAAGAAATTAGCGATTTTATTCTCTTTTTCGCTCGAACGCAGCCACACATCTCCGTTCAGTTCAACACGTCAATGATTAGCGTGTGTAAATCTGTTTTTGTGTGTTACTGTGCGTGTGCTTTAAAAGATCACAACTCAATTTAAAACACTCGATTCGATCCGCACAAATATGTATGAAAGAGAATATGACCTGCTAAATTACACAACCGTGTAGAAAAGAATAACATCTCTCGCGTTGGAGCCATTGCCGCAGCCGCAGCCACAGCATGGAATGGGCATTTTCGTGAAATTCATTTGTTCAATCATCGTCACCGATATGAATGGTGCGGTGTTATTGTTTTTCCATATTTTACATACAATTTTCTGGTTGTGCTCTCTGCAATTCATTTCATTTCATTAAATTCCATTTTATTTTATTTTCCAATTTTTTATTTTTTTCATTCTTTTTTCGAACAATATTTTTTCTCTTTTTTTTTTTGCTTCTCTTTCTCTTTCACTTGCTTCGTTTCTGTTTCAGCGTCTTGCGTTCGTTCGGTCGGACGTTTTTCCACACATTTTCGTTTCGTTCATTCGGAATATGGTGATTTTGAAAGGAAATAAAAATCGTTGCTTCGTTCGAAATTCGAATTTGTAAAACGCAATGGAAACGCAATGCAACGCTGAATGCAACACACAACACACAGCACACAATTCAAATTCTATAAATATACACTTGCGCGCAATTCAATGGCAAATGTAAATTGTGCACACAACGAAATGCAAAGGCAAATGCATGCACACACACTCACACACACACTGAACACATTGCGGTGGTAATAAGGTTCACTTTTATGTGTTTATTGCAGCTATATCGCCAATATATGCACCACAGTAAAATTGTTATGCGTCGGGCTCGACGGCTTTTTACCCTTCTCCTCTCCGCTCCTCTCCCCTCTTCACCTGCTAGCGCGCGCGCGCGACCGACTCTCTCGGCCGTCCGTGCACGGGCATATTTTGGTTTTTCATTTTGAATTTTTCGTTTGCATTTTTTCTCTCTCGTTTCCTTCGTCTTTTTTTCGTTCGTTTCTCTCGTTCAATTTGCTGTTTGCGCTGTGGTTTATAAGCCATTTGCAAATAATTGATGCAGCAATAAAAATTATATACATCGTCGAATGGTCAATTGACGTTTTCAATGCAGCACGGAGCTGTTGCATTTTTATCTTTCGACATATTTTTAATCATTCGAATGCGACGACATTCGATTTTGTCGTCAACAAATCGGCCGACCTAAAGACAATTCAAACCATATAATCGGTGTGGTTTCCGCTAGAATTTGTACCAATGAAGACGCTGTCACTGGTCGGCAATATGAATGCAGGGTCACTTCTAATCCCTGGCACTCATCAGATTGATTTCTACAGTGTTTGACTCGAACGAAAATAGTGGCAATTCAAGTCGTTCAATTAATTATTCACTCGTATGTCATCACATCGCCCTGCGGCATGCAAATATCTGATAAAATAGAAAAGTGCAGTCACAACAGCCATCAGCACCGAAACAGCAACGAAAAGACGGCAATGTAATACAGTTGCTGCCACAGAACGTGGCAGAAGCAATCACTTACCATTACATGCGAACGGTTCGTTCGTTTAAAATATGCATCGGGTACATGTCGTTGGGTATTGCTTGAATATGTAAATAATTAAATAAATCAACAATTTGGCAATCAACCAAAATTATGAATCGTTCTTATCGATATTTCATTTTCAATTAGAATATTTCTTGTTAATTATTATCTGCTTGAAATTTGTCTCTCACAAAGTGCAAGCGTATAATGAAAATGAGAGGAGAGTAGATGGGCCGAACAACAACAACACAGCAACAGCAACGGTAGTGTGCGACATTCTGATGGTCATGTCAACACGACACGCATATGCAACGGTCGCTTCGGTATGGTGTTGTGGCTTGACATAGCATGATACGGCATGGCAGGTCATGGCATGTGTAATTGCAAGCTTGAGTGCATTCATCACCGCATCATCATCAGCAAACGGGCAACAATTCGATTTGTGTAAAATATCGTGGTTTGCTCACCTATCGTTAACACTAGTGAAAAATGAATTTGAACTTTCTTCCGTCTGAATTCGATACGAGACTTGACGAGGAGTGGTTCAAGTCACAACAAAACGATGGTTTTGAGATAGTCCAAAAACACACCGGTGACCCTTTTTCGCTGATAAAGCCGAAATGGCAAATCGAATATCCTCTCGTAATGCGAATCGAGTGCAAACACCCATGAAATGATTCCCTCATTGAATTCCAATGGAGCGTGAATCGACGTGTTACATTGACGCCAGTACTGGGGCAAATGGTTGAAAGCAATTCATCCGCGGCCAGTACATCGACCAGAGATAGTGCTCATTGAGAGATTAATGTTTTTATTTTGGGATTGAGGTGACTTTAATGAGTTGCCATGATAACGGCCTCAGTCATTCATGATTAAGTCATAAAGGAATTAGATTGAATTCCCGACCCCACAGATTGATCGCACCACATTAACACTATCACTAACCATATGCTGGTGATGATCCACCAAGATTAATGACAAAAATAATATTTCTCAACAGAAAAATATGAAATGATTAAAGACCAAGACCACTTCGACTGAACCCGCAACGACTGCAGCAACATAGTAGTCGCTCAGCGGAGGCTTGAAAGGAAACATATTAATTATAAGTTGCACGCAATTTAGTGCCCCATGGGCAATCGTATCGCATCATTTTCCCACTTGCGATTTGAACATCCGAAAATTATCATCGCCAATGGAGTCCACTGTTGTGTTGTTCCAACCGTTGGACGATGCCCCGTTTCCTTGAATGCTGTTGCGCCAATTTTCGATTTTGTTGCTGCCGCATTTGTCTTGCATTCATTTCGATTACGCTTAAAATTCTTTCACAAAATAAATCATTCCAATTTTGTCGATAACGTCACAATAAGAACAGAATGGAATTCAAAACATCGACTCTTGATATTGAGAAACGATTGAGCGCTGCGTTGAAAACGCACACCATCTGCATTTTTCCCCGCAAAATATAGTGATTACAACAACAAGATTTAAACATACAGCGCGCCAACACCGGCAGCATCAGCACCGGCATCAGCACCAGCTCGGCACCCAGCAACCCAAACCAGTAGTTAAAGAAACGAGTGAAACAAATAAACGATGAAAAAGAAACCCGGCCGAACCGAATCGAATGAAAACAAACTGTAGCGATTCAATAAGGAGGTTTTCTGTATATTATTGGTATTAGTAATATCATAATTTGCAGCGTTTTATTCTTTTAAACGATTTCAATGTTGCTTATTAGACGACCAACAAACTAATAATAATATGCTATTTTCCCCCAAAAG
>JANSTV010055082.1:0-11497 GCA_027564135.1 Lestremia cinerea
AAACGCAAGAATGATTTCTCCAAATCTCGGCATGTGCCGACAATGTGGAAATCGCTCAGATCGAAATTGCCATCGGCTCCCGACGAATCATCGACATACCATCGATTTGGATTGCAGGCCGCGAATTTCTTGCGTTTCCCATTCGACGATGGCGTTGCAATGCTGGGATTATTATGTTTCTTTGTCGTTTCACTGAAGCGAGCCGCACGCTGTTGCAAGCGTTCAGCATCGCCAATAACGTCGCCGCCGATGAGCGAATGCTCCGAATGGAATGGCGCCTTTTTGTTTTTATTCTTATTTTTCTTTTTATTGTTTGCTGTGCCGTTATTACCCGATGCCGGATTATTTGTAGATCCGGCGCCACCCAGTCGTGATGCTAGTTTGTTGTTTTTGGTGGGTTTTGTGAAGCTTTTGTAGTTTTCATCGCTGCTCGTCGAGCTACAACTGCGACGTGTCTTGCGTCGTGGACTCATTGAACTGCTGTTGGACCGACTCGAACGTCTTTTGCGGCCACTGACTGAGAAGGGCGATCGGGTTCGGGATCGAGACCGTGACCCAGTCGATCGCTTGGCACTGCCTCGACCTAACCTAAGACCTAAGCTCTGCGAAATGCCTTTTTTCGAATTGGTGCTGCTCGGCGATTGGGCTGCCGCTGGTGAATTCTGGAATGTGGACAGCAGTCCAGGAACTGGTGCCTTTGGCGCTATAACGTGCCGCTCACTGTGAACACTCGGTACCGGCTCATTGTCCCAGTCTTTGGTCCAGAGTTCCCCTCTGTTGGCCGCCTGAGTGATGCGACCTTTCAAGCAAATATCGATTTGATCTTTGTCCAGATCGGTTTTACACTTTGCATAACATCGAGCGACAAATTGGTTGAGGCTCTCGGGCCAGGCATCGGTTGGATTGTGGAAGGGATTGGGTTTTTTGGCGGAGGCATTTGGATTTTGGATGTCTGTTGACTCTTGGTCTTGTTCTTGCTGCTGTTGTTGCTCTTGGTGTTCTTGGTGTTGCGGTGAAGTGTCATGTTGTTGGTGATATGGCTGCATGGAAGAAAGGGAAGGGGGTGGTTTGGACAAATCGGGTAGGGGGGGTGGAGGGATGCTCATGTCAGGCAAAGTATTCGACGGCAATGGATTGTTGATCAATTGCGTATTCTGCTTGTTTTTGTTGTTTCGCTTCCGTTTTTTCTTGCCGCCACCGCCGCCTCCATTTGCATTCTGTTGTTGCATTGGGTTCAATGTCGTCGGTGAGGTGACGGTATTCATTAGTGGATTCACGTTCTGAAGCTTCTTTTGCTGATTGCTCAAATTGAATCGAATGCCGCCGAATGGATTCGGAGTTTTTTGATTTTGTTGCTGTTGTTGCTGCTGCTGCTGATGCTGTTGCTGCTGATGCGGTGGCTGAGGCGTCTTGCCATTAGCATTGTTGTAGTAGGGCGAACGAGATAGAAGATTTCCAGGTGACGCATAATCTGGTGCTGGTCCTGGCGGCAGTGGTGGTGTGACGTTCAAATTCATCAACGTTGGCGGTGAGGCGACAGCATTACTGAAACCAGGCGGTGCATTGTTGGTGGCCACTGTTGCCTGGGTGACATTCGATTTGGGGCCCACTGTCTGCTGATGCATATACTGCTGCATGTGGTTTTGATAGGCGACATATTGCTGATAATTCGAGCCGTATTGTTGCATTCCGTACACTCCGTAATTGTATAACCATTGTGATTGAAGTTGTTGCAAATGGGAGTTTCCGTCGGTAGCTGCGTTCCCGTTGGTCGCATTTGCTGAGGCAACAGCTGCCTCAGCCAAATTCTCTCCCATTGTGAACGATGATGATGAGCGGATGATATCAGAGATGACTTACCTTTGCCCTAAATTGGACTTACAATGAAAGATTTCAATAAATCTGAAACGACGCAAATAACACGAAATACACAATCAGAACGTGGAATTTTACTTGAATTTGGCCAATTTCGATGGCAAAATGAGAAAATTTCAAATCGAAATCTCATGAAATGACGACCTCCAATGTAATGCGTTCAATTGCAAAATGATTGTGAAATTTTCAACAAAGCAAAATGGCGGCAGCCATCTTTGCCTTTTACGTTAGAAAATCGTCATGCACACATTTTATTTGCGGAGGCCCTTTCGTTACATTTCGAATACTTACAGCTAGAATTCAAAAATAGTCCAACTTTGATCAATCACTCAAACACAAAGAATTTGCAAAATGCAAAATCTAGAAATTCGCACTAAAACCTTTGGGAATTTTATCAACTTTTTTTTCTAAACGCGTAATCGCAAGTAGTTCTTTACATTCTGCTGCGAAAATGGTCTCTCCCACTTTGTAGCTGACAGAAAGTGACTGAACGAACCAACGGTGGCTTCGTTCACTTTGATGATGGTGCAATCATTCGTCGACAGGTGGCAGCACTCGTGAGCGATTTGAAAAGTTCCGTTTGAATGATTTGAGAATCGTGCGGAATCGAAAGTTTTCTTCATTTTTTTTTATTGAGAACTCTTCTTGATCAACATGCAGATTTCTTAGAGCTAAAACTTATGAGCAAACATGCATTTCCTTGAAAAATGTCACCTCACAAGTCGCTGCCAAGACGCACAATCTCGTTGATAATGTGCAGCATATCGTAGTGAGTGAGAGCGGAATTTTGCAGGACAAAGCGGAAGAAATTCGGCTTGTTTCTCAACGGCTGGTAGGTGATCATCATGGTGCCCTCTTTCATCATCCGCTCTTTGATTTTCGGTGCGACTTTGTGCAGCAGCAAATTGAAATTCTCATCGCGCGGCAGTTTTTGCAGGCTCGGCGGGATGTACCAGAAGCAAACGTTCGTGCATTCCGGCTGATCGAGGAACATTTCAAAGTCGTTTCGTTTCCGAATCTGTTCGACCAGAAACTCGGCATTGTCGAACACTTTGTCGATGTGCGCAGCGAAGCCGGAAGATCCTTTGGCGCGCCACATGAACCAGAACTTCAGCACATCGGCGCGACGACCGCATTGGATGTGCTTGTCGCCAGTGTCGTATTGCGTGTCATAGAATTTGTCTTTCTGAAAGAGATATGTCGCGTTGCATGAGTGGCCAGCTTGCAAAACGCCTTGGTGTTTCGTGAGGAACGTGGAGCACTGCTGCGGGACGGCCAGTAATTTGTGTGGATTCCAGGTCACTGAGTCGGCTCTGCGAATTGAAAATCAAAACGAAAATTGCGTCAAGAATGTGCAACGGAAGTGCGGATTATTCAACTGAAACCTACTGTCGAGTTCATGCCTTGACCCGAATTTGACTAACCTTTCGATTCCGTTAAACAGTGAACGGTGTTTCTGCGACATCAATGCACCGCCGCCCCATGCACAGTCCACGTGCAACCACAAATTGTACTTTTCACATAAGTTGGCAATGTCGTTGATTGGATCGAAGGCTCCGAGTACGGTCGTTCCGGCAGTGGCCGAAACCAAGAAAGGCTTTGCACCTTCAGCGATCGCCCGTTGAATTTCCGCCTCCAAATGATCCATTCGCATCTTGCCTCGGGCATCTGTTTGGATTTTGTACACGTTGTCCGAGCCCATGCCCATGAATGCCGCCAACTTCTGCACGGAGTAATGAGCATCCGCGGAGGTGAACAACACAAGGCGTTGCAAGCTCTGAAGGCCTTTTTCCTGTTGCGTCGATCGGCAAAAGAGTTTGATCATCATCGTCAAGAATCCATCTACTCTTCATGACTTACCTTGACGTCGGGTATGAGCTTGTAGCGAGCACAACTGATGCCGTAGCCATTCGAAATGGAACCACCAGGCGAGAAGAGACCATCGCCATCGCCATTGGGCCAGCCAATGATAGTGCGCATCTCTTTTAGCACAAACTCCTCCATCAGTATGAACACCGGCGACACTTCAAACGTGTAAACGCTCGGATTTAGTGAGTCGGTCAGCCATTGGCCCACCAAACCGTATGGATCAACACACGAGAACAGTTGATTCACGAAGTACGGATGGCCCGTCTTGACGGAGTATTTGATGACGTCCTTCATCAGCGATAGCAGTTTCTCGTCCGAATCGGCCGAATCCTTCAGTGGCAAATCCAATATTTTCATCAACTCGGCCGGTTGACGCCATTCCAGTACTTTATTCTCTCGTTGCGTGGCCGAAAAAACGGCCCCATTCAGAATTATCTCGAACGAATCACGCAGAAAGTTTTCATGCGCTGCTCGGTTTGGCAAACTCTCGAAACGTTCATGATGTTCGTTCGGGATTTGCGGTGTGGCAACGCGGCATTTGATGTTGGCCGTCTGATGAATCGTCGACGCCAGTAGTTCGTCGTCGGATACCTCGAACTCGGTAATATTCTCGGAACTTCCCGTCGGCATGATGAAGGTTGTAGCTTTCAAATTCACTGGTGGATATGCTGATTCGATCAACTGTTGATCGCGTCGAATGAGCTGATTTTCCAAACTGAACACTTGAAGCGGACGCGATCGACTGATTTGATTGAAAATTGCAATTGCCAAGTCGCCAATGTGATCGATACAAAGGAAAAGCGACGGAAAGGGTGACGACGGTCTTATGCGAAACGAGCAATGTGTGAATTATTTTTGAAAACAGACTTGTTGACGCGGCGCCCACCACTCGCCGACTGATTACATGATGCACATGCATGTTTTAAATACTGAGCCAAACAATTCGCTCAGCAGTCAAGGTGAGCATTCCCAATCGAATCCGTCCGGCCGAGTGTGCACCAAAAGTCGTATCGCCATTGGCCATTTCAGCGAATGACTCACAAACGGGGCAATCAGTGCCGCGGTTTATGGCGGACGACCGTTTTAATTGAGTTAACAACTGATTCATGAATGGTCCATTTCGTGGACTGCAGGCGAATCCAATCAATCTCCATTGCATATTCACCTTGATGGCGACTCGTCGGCTCGCCTCATCGGAACCACCGGATGATCGACATCATTCAATGCGGGACTTTCTTTCAAAACTCGGCCGTGATTTCGATCAAATCACATAACAATGCAATTGCAGGTCACAATTAGCGTCCTTGAATCAACGTTCGCATGACTTGGTTTTGGGCTTTTTATTCGACTTAATTGTTCATTTGAATTTCCGAAATGGTTTCGAACATTTATTGCGCTTGATTTTCTTCCGCCAGTGGTCGCCGACAGAACGCTTGCTCGACTGGTTGTGTCTAGGTCATTGACGTAAAATTTTTGCTCTATTAATGAGGCAATTTCGGTGCGGCGCACATTTTCGGAATAATTCATTTGCAAAATTATGAATGAGCGACAAATTGAGAACATGACTGCGATGATGGCGAACAAATCAGAATTGGATCGGCCGCTTAGAAGTCGCGCGTCTGGCCCAACAGCTGAGTCATGAGCAATTGGAGGGACTTTGATCAGGTTTTTGACCGGCGGGGACGATTGCATCATTCTCTTTCGTTTTTTTTCGTGCCGATGTTGGGGATTTGACCTACAATTTTGAATTGTGAACCTTTGAAGCCCTTGCTGTGGTCGTTACAGCATCCAAGTCGACGGAACACTATCCACATTTCATCCATATGATTGCTCTTCGTTGTCGAGATGTCCATGAAAATTGAAGACTTTGAAGTTCCGGACT
Organism: Lestremia cinerea; assembly: GCA_027564135.1. Classification (NCBI taxonomy): domain Eukaryota; kingdom Metazoa; phylum Arthropoda; class Insecta; order Diptera; family Cecidomyiidae; genus Lestremia; species Lestremia cinerea. The sequence continues at coordinate 5,627 of JANSTV010055082.1, forward strand.
GCGGTTCATTCAAATTTTTTCCGAGTTTCCGCTTTTCAAATCCGAGGTTTACAAACATCAACCATATTTATGGATTTATTGGGTGCCAAATTATGGATGACGTTTTCACCATTTCGAAATCGGAGTGAATGATTGCATTCCATCGTCCGATTGATCTCCGGCTCACGCTGCCTACCGGAAATCAACCGTCGAATCTCAATCAATCCAACAAATACATCAAAGCCGAAAAGTCAACAAACAATGATTCTCATCCGATGATTTGGCGCGCGCAACAAACATAACGGTACTTCGATTAAATGCTGTTACTCGTGCCCGCATGTTCCGGATTCGCTGTTTATATTCAGAAAACGCTATGGCAAACGACAGATAGCTGCATCGCGTGCATATTTAAAGAACATTTTCTACCTTTGCGACGTCGTCTGAGTTTCGATGCCAGAAGTGCATTTTTATATTCAAGGTCATGCTCTGTGTTTGCTGAGTGCCAATCGAATCGTGTGTATCATTTATGTTGCGAAAAATCAAAGATGATGATTTTGATAACAAATTTTGGATTTATGGCTGCTGTTGGCGTCACGCGTGCTGCGAACCGGTTCTGCTTTGGCAAAGGAGATCGGCTATTTGGAGATTTCCAGGTGACGAAACTTTCCCCTGGAGAACATTTCCTGCCATCACATCCATGCGAAACCAACAGTTTCCGTAATAAAATATGTTCGTTTATTGATTTGTGGCCAACAGAAATAATATTTCTTAAAACAAAAAAAAAAAATAACATAAAAATGAGTTGTCTTTTCAAAGCACATAATTTTGATGCAAAATTTCGTGGAACTTAAAATTCCGAACGAACAAACAAACAATGAGGGATTTGTAACAAGCAATTGGTGGCATTCCAATCTAAGCCGACTCATGGTGTGCTGATCGCATGAGCATTGCCAAGTGTTTCTACCGAATGTAACACCGAATGACCATTGGACGACAGTTGACCAGAACTCGACGTGAAACCACTTGTCTGCCAAATGTTCAAGCAAGCACTCAAATATGGCGGCTGAAAGCGTTGATTCGTGAATTACATCCAAAGCTATTGTTTCTTTGATTTGCAAACGGTGCAAAAGTCAATATTGTATTTGTCTGGCAGACAGCTTTCGTGGAAGAAGTGTCGACAGTTGAAGACGATTATGTCCGTAGTGCTGGTGTCTGAAATGCAGAATAAAAGAAAACTCGATTGGAATGTGATTGGCCCGAGCCGAAATGGGTCGAAACGAACCTCTGACAACGATATCCCGATCGCACAGGCCGCAAATGTTGTCTTTTGACACGAACATGGCTCTTTGCTGAAGTCTCGTAAGCTTTTCATGCAAATTGAAATAGTCTCGGACGAGAATGTTGTTGCATCCGTCCTGAATGGAAACCTGCAGGCGCAGATCACACAGCATATTGATGAGCGACCGTTTGAGACCGGGTATCTCTTGGCCCATTTTGATTTTGTTGACCAAAATTTCGGGATTGATGAAACCTGGTCAATGTCAAAGGTGAAGGATTAGATCAATGCATCAACTTGTGGTCCGACTCGTATCGCTCACCAGCAATGCCATCCAACAGTTTTGTCATGATTTCGGGTCGATCAATCGACTGATTGATCAATTCATTCCACAGATCCATGTCGTCGTGCTCCTTGCAGAATTCAATGGCCATTTGAATGTTCTTCAGTTTGTGAATGATTATCGACAGGGCGCCACTGGTGTTGCCCATGCGTCCCAGCAAATATACCATTTCCGGGTAGAAGAGGTGTCGCTTGCAAATGTCCAAAGCCTCTTGGATCGGATAGCTGTTTGACCGTTTCAGGAATGACAGCAATTTCTCCGGTGCGTATTTCGCATACAAGTTCACCAGTTTCCAGTGGTAACGGCCACTGTTGTCCACTCGATCCAGTGCATCCAAATACTATTCGGAAGAAAGTGGGGTGTGAGGTGCCATTCAGACAGAAGATCGCGCTTCTACCATCTTACCATGTACAAATACTCCTGACGCTGCTCTAGTTGCTGTACGACCACCGTCGATGGGATTTTGTTCTTTTCCAAAAGCATTGCAATCGCACGATCACTGTCCAATTGGATCAGCGGAATGATCATTCGATGAATGACACTGTACAGATCGTGCTTTTTGATCAAATTGAAAACGTCCTTGTGTTGGAGTCTGTGGAGAGGAAATGTTGGTCAGTCACATCGATGTTGGACGGCTCAAGCAGCAACTCACTTCAAATACATCGCTAGAGCTTTTTCATATTTCTGTTCGTACGAATACAGAATGGCCAATGCTTCCAGCAGAATGTCCTTGTCGCGGTCGCGGAAGTGATCGTGAATGGCATTTATCACCGCTGACGTGTTGTAGAGGGATGGCGCCCATTCCTTGATCAAATTCAGAAAGCCTTGTGGATCGAATTGGAGATATTCGTAGAGAACCATCTCGTAGACGTGCGGATTCAGTTTGCAATCGGGGGTTCGGGGAATGTACGCACTGACCGATCTGCGAATTTAAACCGATATCAAGAAATGTGTGCTGTTGCAGGTTTTCAATCGAAAATTACCGAAGTTGCTGAACTTTGACGAACTTGTAGACTTCCTCTTCCCACAGCACCTTGTTGTTTCCGAACGCCTGCAAACACAATTTGGCCGCGTTATCGTATTGCTCCATCGACAGCAAGTGATCCAAGTATAGTCGAGCTACGTTGACCAATGAGTAGCGGCCACCATGCTGGGCTATAACCTCCATAGCTTGCTCGAATTTTCTGCGAACGAAACGATTTCATGTGGTTTGCGGCGATGGAAGGGTGTTGTGATGGTAACCTACCCGTGCTCAATAAGCCACTGCACACGATCGTCATTTTCGTACAAGCTGGCCACCACAATGTCTTTCGGCGACACAATGAAATATTGGTTCTCCTCAATCAGACAGTCGAGATGGTAGTCGTTGCAACCGTACTCCGGATAACTGTCAAAAGTGGAGAAGTTGAAGATTAAAATGTAACAGAGAGCCGAACTATGAATTACCCCCTCAGCGAGAGACTGTCTGTGCAGATCTCGACGTAGTCACAGGTTTTGTACTGAATGACGCATAAAACGGGCCGTAGCGCTTTCTCCGTTTCCGGATCTCGCTCTCTTGGGTAACCGAGCACCACCAGTTGGCTCGTCTCCAACGGGGCCAGACCGCAGATGTAGAAATCCGTTTGAAAGGTGGAAACTGAAATGGATTCGATTGATATGGGATTCGTCCCGTTTGATCGCGTTCTTCTGGGTCTTACTCGGATCGACGATGAATCCTGGTAGATCTCTCGTTGACACTTCGACTGAGTTGCGTCGTCGAATTACACAAATTCGAATGATGTCAACCCAGCCGATGAGCAGCGTCATTGAATTTGACCATCGGAGATTGCATCGAAATTCGGTGAGCAATGCGTCCTTTGGCTCCTCCCATTTGATCAGTCCGAGGGAACACTTTTCGCTCAAGTCGTAAACGCGTACGCCTATGGCACTTGCCCAAGCAACGAAATTATCCGTCCAGGCGACCGAAGAAACCATTCCCTCGGCATCGCACAGTGGTGTACCCTTAAGTCCTTTCAAGAAAGTTCGCTCGTGCAGCGTCAGCCGTGTGTCGCCTGGAATTCGATGAAAACGTGACAATTTGTCAATCGCCCTCGCGCAATCGCACATACCAATTATGAAGCGGCGTCCCGAGCCAGATTTGTAATACTGTGGGTCCAGTGCAATGCTTTTGACGGACAGTTGCATGTTCAATTTTTGATTGTTCTCGTCCGTGTACAGTCCGTTGATTGCGATCTGAAACGATGCGGGTTGTCATGCAGACTGGCAGCGAAACCATGCTCAACGTACCATTCCATCGTCCGAACACGATCCAATGTGCTCCCCTTTGATGTCAATCGAGATCTGATTCACTGAGACCATGTGCATGGGCACATTCGATCTCTTGTTGATCGAAGTGTCCACGGTGTTGCCTTGATGGTCCAGTAAATGCACTGCGCCCCAATACGTGCCGAAACACAAAAACCTCGAGTGGACCGCAATGCAGCTGACTGCATCTTTGCTCAAGATTTTCTGCAAATCATTTGATATTCGAACGTATTTCAGCTTTGGCTCCACCTCTTCCTCGGCACTGTCCGTCTCGGGATCCTATTAGGGGGTGGCATTGTCAAGCATGTTTCATCACAAGACACCAAATGAGATTTTAGACAAATTACTTACGCTTGCATTGTTCTCCAACATCGTCGGTTATGCTCGAAAATTGAACGAATCGAATCGGATGCCGTGAATGACTAACGTCGAATTGTCTTGCTGGGGTGCCCCAAATCAGAGTTCGTAATCGCTGTGACTTTTTTGTGAGTAATTTGTTTTTGTTGTCTGTTTTCGATACGAGGAACGGTGACAGATGAATCGATGTCAATTGATGTTTATGAGTTGGCGCGAGAGGGCGTTGTGGGCGGTGATAGTGTTGCCACCGGAATTCTGATTGAAAAAACAAATTTTGATGCTCAGAAACCGTGAACTCCCGAACCATTTTCTCAATCCAGCCCCTAAATAAAACGACTAAGAAATAAGCACATCTTTAATCTAATTTTCAGCAATACGAAGCGGTCCCCCCTCCGAAGGGCACTATTCAACGAAATCATGGATACTCAGACATAGATGTCCTTGAAAAGTGGAGTTGAACATTCCCAGGTCGAAGAAACGGTAGCACCGAATTCGTCCACTGAGACGGCTACGCAAACAAATTTAGAGCATCGCAATGTTCATACAACAGCATTTCTGTGTCGCAAACAAAGAAGACGTCACAACAAGAAAAAAATTAGTTGTCACATAAGAGATAACCCTAAGCGGTTGAGTGAAGCGATTTTGACAGCAACAGACGAATAGATTCAACAGTCGAATAGATTGATCGCATCGCCAACATCATTCAAAAGAAAACATCGACATGTCAGCGCCGCTACGAAATCCAGCCAAAATAGCGCTTCGAAAGCAAATAAAAGAATCGTTGAAATCGCTGTCACCGCAGGAGATCGCTTCACAGTCAGCTGATATTTCAAAGAAGGTGAGTCGGTTCCTTCAATTCGACAATCTGCTCAAACCACAATTCCTTCCAGGTTCTCTCGCTCCCCGTTTTCCAGCAATCGCAGAGAATCAGTATTTATCTGAGTACTGATGGCGAAGTCAATACGCAACCCATCCTGGATGACATGTTCCGGTCGAATAAACAAGTGAGCTAGCGTTTGGAGATGAGGTCGTCAGAAATCAACGATTGTCTCAATTTTTCAAAGGTTTTCGTGCCTTCGTACAAAGGAAACCAGATGCAGATGTTGAGGATTCAAGACCTTGAGGATTACAACACATTGCCGCTGACCAAGTGGAACATCAAACAGCCGAATGCGGATGAGGGGCGAGAGGATGCGCTGGAAACTGGTGCGTTTGTCAGGTTTGACTCGTTTGACTTGCAATTTATGCTGATATTTGCACTTCAGGTGGACTCGATCTGGTGCTTCTTCCTGGTGTGGCCTTCTCCGAGGCAGGAGGACGAATGGGACACGGCATGGGCTATTACGACAAATACTTGAATCGATTGTTCGAAACGCATCCCGATCGGAAAGCTGACGAACAATATAGAGGAAAAGTGGACTACAAAGCTCAACAGGGGAAAACAGTTCTGGTTGCGTTGGCTCTCAAGCAGCAGTTTGTCAACGATCTGCCGCTAGATCCGCACGACTATCTTCTGGACAAGATCATCACAAGCGATTTGTTTTGAATAAATGATGAAAAATGACAAATTATTTTGATTCTATCGATTTTGGTGATCATTAGGCTTTGATGA
>JANSTV010055093.1:0-13098 GCA_027564135.1 Lestremia cinerea
GTGTGTGTATGCGGTTGTATAACTTGGAGTTCGTTATGCAATCGAAATAGACGAGGCGACATGATGCAACAGCAGAAAAACCATCAATGGATACATAAGAAAAATTATTGTTAAATTGATGGCACAGAATAGTTCAAATCATGTTTTGGCCCACAGCCAGTGATCGGAGAATGGCGAATAATAATAGAATATTGTCGGTAGGGTGAATGAGTAGACAGACGATGGTGGTTACGGTGGCAATGACGTCAGGAAAGGTCAACCAAACATGAGTTTTGTGTCAAAATAAAACGAAAATCTTTCAATCAAACGAATTGAGAGCACGCGTAAAACGAGCATCAAGAGAGCTGAGCCGAGACGCGGAGCGTTCTCGAACAACTTTTCACTCTGATTGATGCGTCCCGACGGGATGAGGTGTTGCTCATTTTGCAATTCAATGTAATGAAAAATTGACTATTGCAAGGCGACAGATAAGGTTTGCTAGCAACGAGCTATCTTTCCGCGTCAAGAGTGGTCAGCGTTGGTCGCCATGTTCTGGATGTGACTCATTCACATCATGATGCATATCTCCTATCGATCATCATGAATTCCTTTGCAAGTTGTGACTGAAAACGACCTCTTTTATCGAATCGATTTGATATCAAACCACCCATTGTTTGGCTCTTTCCATTTTCCAGTTGTGCGATTACGCTCAGAAATGGGCCAACCATTTAGCAGCAACCAACGAGTTTTACTATCGTGCAGCTCGGAATTTGGGACAAAATCTATTTTGCTGTCCATGCAGTGCCCTCGTAGTGGACTTGTCCGGGCAGGAAGTCGCCTCGTATTGGTACAGCACATGTCGTCGGTACAATTACTTTAAAGAAAGCAATCTGTTGCATACGAACGTTAACGCAGGTGAGTCTGGGACGGGATTCTTTTTGGTGGCTCCACCCCAAACCCGGGGATTTTCCACTGAAGTGGCTGCTTTTTCATCCCAACAGGACATTTCACACAAATCGTTTGGGTGAAGACCAAGTATTTTGGTGTTGGCAAGGCGACATCGAAGACTGGGAAGATATTCGTTGTGGGCTACTACTATCCCCCGGGAAACATTGTGAATGAATTTCATGAGAATGTCCTTCCGCCAATGATGGAATCTGCGCCAACTTCTCCGCGTGATGCTGAAAACAACGTTGTGACCGCAAACAGCAAGTCGGCCAGCACTAGCAGCAGCAATCACGCCAACAACAACAACTAATCGAACAAATGCAAATCAAATTGGTGAAATCATTATTGTTTGTGTTTTAGCGAAGCGTTTTTTACAGTTGATTTGAATATTTCTTGAGAATTTGGTTGAAAAATACACCGCTCCGCGCTTCAGTTCCTTCTAATCTGTTATTGGCTTCTTTGAATGAGATCGAAAGCTGTAAGACGAGTGAATATGTTGTGATATGAATCAAGTTGAGCTTAAATAAGTTATTTGCGTCAAGTTAATCGAAATCTCTTTTAGAAAAGACTTCCAAAGAACTTTTCTTTTGCGCTCAGTCGAGTCAGTGGCTTCAAACATCTAGAACCAGATGACATTTAATATGATCGCTTTGAAGCCCATTAAATGATAAAACTGAGACCAAAATATTCTTGAACAATTTCCACATCGAATTTAAACACAGTTGAATACAAGAAACGAATCAACCATAATTTTGTTCCGTTTCGAGTCCGGCAGAGCCGGTAAAATTCGGGAGTCGCTCTGACTGAATGCGACGTTATGACGGAATCTTCCATGCTGAGCTTCCAGTGGCTTTTTTTTTGATTTAATATTGTTTTTTTTATACCATTTGTCGTTGCTCAAGTGAACCCCAAATTTCTGTGAATTTTTCGAAAGAATCGGAAGAGAAGAGGGTCCCAAGTGGGAACTAGTTGAATCAAAATGGTTGTGACAGACAGGAAAATCATCAAATTTATATTCGGTTAATTAATCAAATGAAAGATAGGGGAATTTTCGACATGGGATCGGACCAAATGGTGTCCTACGATCTTCAGGAAGACTATGAACCGCTCGAGACAATGACTCTCTGAGGGGATCGTAGCCAACCCAATTCAAATCTGGCGTAAAACCAAACAAATCTTTTGATTCTGAATCACCTTGAATTTTGACCTTTTTAAAGACATTTAGGCGTAGTTGATTGATATCAACAGAAACCTCCTAATAAAAAACGACAGTAAAAACGGTCGATTCGTTGTTCGAAGAAAGTTTGAAAGCTTGAAAGTTTGAATTCCAGAAAAGCAAAAACACAACGAACAACCGAACAATAAAAATGAAATAAAAAAAAAACGATTAAATTCTATAAGGAAGAAAAAAACCTAAGTCCAGCCCGGACATTGGCAAAGAAACAGCAAAACCGCTTCATAGAGTTGTTGTTGAATTTATTCTCTGGGCTTTCATTAGACTAACATGCGACATAGCATACATATACCGCTGACTGAACAAAACCGATATATTCCTTTCGGAAATTGTGAATCATATAACATACACCAATGCAACGGGAACCGAATGAGTGATAGATGTGCTGAGATTGGACTACGACAATGACTACACCGTCAACGAAAGGATATGAGATGGCAATCGAAAAGTGTTGAATTGTCCAAAATAAATGCCTTATGTATTTAATTAATATTTGTATATGATGGTTATGAGTATGATTGCATGATGACATTAGCTTAGTTAGTGAGCTCAATTAGAGGTTGAGTGTTGCCGACATCAGATCAATATGTACGTATAAACTCAGTGGACTCAAACAGTTGATTTGTTGTGCTATTTTTTAGAAAAAGATAAAAACCAAAACAAAACTTAAGCTTAGAAGCATCCACCAGAGTAATGGACTGCTATCAACGATTCTGCGGGAATTAACTCTTTGGGCGAATTAGGAACCTTTCAATTGGCATACTTAATGTTTAGGATTGATATAAATCTAATGTAAAAAAATAACAAAAAACAGAAGAATTAAATAAAAATTCAACATCAAATATGCTTGCCAGACCAAAGGCACAACCTCATGTGCGTTTTATTTCAAGGACAGTAGAAACTTCGGTTCACAAGTCACTTCTCTCACGTAAGCATTTATTCGATTTGTTCGAAATGGTTGTTTTTTTCATTTTTTATTTTAAATTAACGCTTTTGATGTGCGATCTTTTACAAGAAATACATGCGAGCAGTTGAACATGACTATGATTTCCAAAAGTTAGGATTCTGTTGCAGTCGCCGTTCGAAATTCGTGAACCATGTCTGAAGGGTTGATAATGGAACGAATGTTTCGGATGGGTTTGGTGTCATCTGGCATTGTGTCACAGCAAAGCTTGAGGCGAAATTGAAAAAGTTCTCTAGCATCTTCTGACCGAATTGGTAGGACTGTGTTGTGGCCTGCAAGAAAAATTGATGATTGAAATGGGTTGCTTGAGAACGTGGCGAAGTGTATGCCTTACCGACTCTACCGCTGGACTCAACCGCATTACTTGGGATTCTGCCTCTATCGAAACGCCAATTTGAGCGATGTGGGATATGGGCTGACTTCCAAAAACACTTGATTTTGTCACTCGTTGCATCTCATCGAGTTTCTTCAGTTGTGATATTTTGAAAATAGCCGATGGCTTGTTATTAGAAATGAAGCCTAAATACTGCCAACTCGGTGGAGCATTTGGATCAGGCCAACTAAAGTAAACTGAACCGGCAACTCCAACCGGCAATGGAACGGCGCCTGTAAGGAACACGACTATGTGATTGATGTTATCCGCCTCTGGGATGTTGATTAGGAACTGTGTCTCGCCCACTTGCTGGAAATCCGTTTGAACCTGTCACCCATTGAAATGCGATTAGGAATCTCTTCAACACCATTTGGTCATTTGGTTAGAGCTCGATTCGTGCCGTTCTGCAACGTTGCAATACGATACCATACTCACCAATCGTCCCGAAACAATACAACCCAAACTTCCAGTCATTTTTCACTCAAATCGAACCACTCGAAATTCTAAAATTAGCTCCAAATTGACGAATTATTTATTCGATGAACCAACTGCTTGCGAACGGAAACAATCAATGAAATTGTATCTGAGAAACGTATACACGATAATGGCAACAACGAGCACATGAACGTGACAATCGCTAACAAATGATTCAATTTGTGAGAGGTAATACGTTAAAATTGCGGCTTTCGAATCAATTCAATCGAAAAATGGTTAACGAATTGTTTTTTGTGGCCAATGTGACAGATGCGAAATCACTCAGCTGTCAAACTATTTATCGGCATGGAGTTTCTAGAATGTACGAGAACATCACCAAGGCATCTGTTTGTCAGACTTAAAAACTGCTTTTTGATTTTTCTTGCGGGGTTTTGAAAGATTTGAAATGGTTGATCATTCTGGTTCAATCGAATAATATCGGGGATTTTTGGAAGAGCACATTCTCGCAAACAGAGGATTCTTTCAAGTCAAGTGGTGACATTTCAAAGGTCATTGAACGTATTCGTTTCTTTGGAGTGAACGCGTTCAATTGCCCACAAATATTAGTTGAGTTGCGCTTGACATTTCCAGGAAGCAGAAAGTAAATAAATGTTTTTACACCGAATCGAAGCAGGATGAGTAGTGACAAGAAGACAATCGACTGGTCAAAATACGCGTCGGAATACGATCCAGTCAAATGTGGCTCCATCGATGGTTTGTATTCCTGAGATTCACCGACACACTCCCAGAACTCGTCTGATTTTCCAATAATGCACAGGCACTGACATATTCGCTCATGATCGCGGGATTGTTCGAGCGGTGAATTCCACATACAAGCCGAATGAGCGGGTGGAAGGCAGCGCTCGTCACACGATTTTCATTGGTCGTCTTCATGCCAAGACTGATGAGGTAAGTTGGACGGTTTCCATAAAACAACCGTTATTCTCTCCAAAACTTTTCCCGACAGGATCGTTTGAAAGATGCATTTCGGAAATGTGGGAAAATCATCAGCTGCCGCGTCGTTCGTGACATCATCACAGGCCACTCGAAAGGCTATGGTTTCATTGAGTTCAAATCGAGCGAAAGCGTTCACGATGCACTGCGAAACATGAATCAGCGGCATGTCAATGATTCTAGAATCATCGTCGACTATGAGCACGAGCGCACTATGAAGGGTTGGAAGCCGCGTCGACTGGGCGGCGGCTTCGGTGGTCGAAAAGAATCTGGCCAATTGCGCTTTGGCGGCCGGGCACGACCTTTCGAACGACCCTTGGACGAAGGGCATCCGTTGACCAGCAGCGATATTCGAGAGGTGTTTCGACATCAAAAATACAAAAAATGACTTTGCAATTTGCCGTAATTCTACAAATGTGATTGAATTTATTCGAAACATAAGCGAAACGAACCCAATGGAATATTTTTACATGAAATAAAAAATAATTTTGAAGAAAAATTAAGAATAATTGAAATTGCCGGAAAATTGATTGTTTCTAATTTACGCTTCATTTCTCTTGCAAAAGCTGGATGGTCTATTGAAGCACAGCCGCGTTTGCGACAACGCTTGGATTATTGACGACTTCACCTAAGCTGTTCAGCACTTCGTTGCGATAATCATCGAAATCTCCATCAATCTGCAATAAAATTGGTGAGGTGTAGTTTGATGAACGACGGAGCAGCAGACGATGAGGATATTTACCTCGTTAATGGTTTGATCCTCGATGACGTACAGCGTACAATCGGTTTCACGGATCAACCGTTCGTCGTGAGAAACAATAATGACACCGCCTTTGTATCCGTTAATGGCCTCGGCCAAGGCATCGATGGATTCAATGTCCAAATTGTTGGTCGGTTCATCCTGAATGAAATAAAGTTGGAAGAAAGTTGGGTTATCACGAATCTTCAAATGAATCATTTCGAGAATATCCCTGAACGCTGATCTCATTTGTGTTCGTTCTCATTCAGCGTTCGTTATCCTCAATAATTTTTTCGTCTGGCAACTCAATCAACTCACCAAGATCAATACGTCTGGGCCGCTAAGACACAATTCCGCCAAAGCAACACGGGCCTTCTGGCCACCAGACAAGTCCTTCATTTTAATGGTGTGAGCGTGACTGATCAAACCGAAAGAGCCCAACGCTTTCCGGGCTTTTTCATGGGGCAAGTTGAATAAACGCTGCAGATATTCAGCAGCGCTCTCTTCTGCCGTCAGATGCTCACCGGAATGCTGATCGAAACGTCCAATGTGCTGAAATGAAATGGGGGTAGGGGCTGTGAAAATCGATTTCGGGGGGCGAATGCGTGATTGCAACATACCAGTCGATGATTCTTGCGGACTTCTCCTTCGCATGGCTCGAGATCGCCAACAAGCAGTTTCAAGAATGTTGATTTTCCGACACCATTCGGCCCAACGATGGCTATGCGGCTGTTCATGTCGATGCCGAATTCAGTTTTAACGAAGAGCGGTGGCTGATCTCCGAAATTGAAGTCCACATCTGAAAAGTCATTGGGTTTAAAGCCGCTCTACGCGTATCGAATTGCTGAAGCTTACTGTGCAATCCAAGAATAGGTGGCTGCAATGGCGGAGGTTCAGGGAAGCTAAATTTAACAATATAATCCTTGGGACGGGCCAGAAGCTCCTGTATTTGTTCGTCATCAGCGTTCTGGGTGGTTTTGCCGCGGTTCTTCTCTTGCTTCCGAGTCAGCACTTCCTTTTGCTTCTTCTCGGCCGCCTTTTTCGATTGACCATGTGCCTTCAATTCCTTAATGCGTTTCTCCTGCTTTTCGTATTCTTTGTTTTGTTCGCGACGCTTCTGCACAAACATCTTCTTGAACATCGAATAGTTGCCCTTGTAATAGTAAAGTTTCTTGTTGTCCAAATGGATGATGTCGTTGCAAACGTTGTCCAAGAAACTCTGGTCGTGAGACACGATCAACAGGGTTTTCTTCCAGCTTTGCAGGTAGCTGCAATGTTGATGACGAATTAGTGGTTGTAAAAGAATTTGACCAGCGATCAAAAAACTTACTTGTCGAGCCAAATGACGGCATTCAAGTCCAAATGATTGGTCGGTTCATCCAGCATCAGCAATGTCGGTTCGAGATACAACGCTCGGGCTAATGAGACTCTCATACGCCAACCACCGGAGAAGTTCTTTGTGGCTCGATTCTGCATCGATTTGGAAAATCCTAAACCAGCCAAAATACGACGGGCTCGTGGCTCAGCCGAATCAGCGCCAATTGCCTTCATTTCCGCATAAACTTCGTTCAGACGATCTTGCACTTCCAAATTTCCGCTTTCGGCCTGCTCTTCCAGGTCTTTACTTTCCTTCAGCAACTCTGTTCGTTTGACATCCGCATTGAGAATCGTCTGGACGGCGGTATAGTCATCGGCTACGACTTCCTGTTCGCAAAGCAGTACGTCGATATTCGGTGGAATCGCGAATGCCCGGGTGGCAATGTGCCGCAAGAGTGTTGTCTTGCCGTGACCGTTGGGCCCGACCAAGCCATAGCGTCGACCTTGGGCAATCAATAGATTCGCATTGACAAACAAATCATTACCTTTGGCCGAAATCGTGAAATTTTCGATTTTTATATCAACTGCGTGCTCGAGTGCCGCTTTCTGTCCGCCAGTTTTCTGCACTTGAGACATTGTGAAATTCGAGTCCAATTCGGAATGCCCTTGGCCCCCTTTCCTGGTCAGATTATCAATTTGACTTTGATATTCCTCCTGTTTCTTCAGCTTCTTCTTCTCTTTGTTCGTGACTCGCTTCTCCTTCTTCGGTTCGTCGACGGGAGTGCTGGCGGAGATCTCTTCGGTAGGCGTTGACGATTCACCTGCTTCATCCTCTTTATTCAAATTGACTTGAAATAATTTCTCAACGATTTCTTCTTCTTCTACTTCTACTTCTAAAACTTCTTCCTGTGGTTCGGGCTCAGGTGCATGCTCTGGTTCAGGTTCTGGTTCAGCTGGTGGTGACTTTGCTTTTGAATTCGAACGTGAGTTTTCTTTCGTCTCGACTTCTTTCACTGGGAAAATTCAAATTGAATTAGCAAAGAACTGTGCTAAAAGAAACTGTAATGATTACCTTCTGGTGGCTCATCTTCACTCAGCACTTCATCCTCTTCCTCGTCCTCCAATTCAATCACCTTCTTGGCCTTCTTATTTTTCTTTTTGCTTGCAACTTTTGCAATTGGCGCTTCCTCTTCATCAGACTCTTGTTCCAGAGCAAGATCAACGTCTTCATCATCTTCGGACCAGTCATCTTTCTTGCTCTTCTTGCTCTTTTTCGCAGACTTAGTGGCTTTGATCGGCGCAAGGGTATCCTCTTCCTCATCGTCGATCTTCAAATCCTTTTCGCTATCATGCTCCGACCAGTCATCATCCTTCTTGCCTTTCTTCCCCTTCTTTTGTGTTTTTTGCGCTTTTTTCGCCACTGGTTTTTCCACATTAACTTCTTCAACCTTCAAATCCTTATTGCTCTCATTATCCGACCAGTCGTCGTCTTTCTTACCCTTCTTGCCTTTCTTTTTGGCAGCGACTGCTTTTTTGACTGGCTGTGACACTTTCACATCGTCACCCTCATCGCTGTCACTGCCACGATTCTTTTTTCCTTGCTTTTTCGACTTCTCCGCAATCTCATCATCATTGTCACTCCAATCGTCATTCCGGCCCTTTCCTTTCTTTCCAGCAGCCTTTCCACCTTTGCTTTTTCTCTGCGAGGATTTTGAGTTTGAGGTTAAATCGCTATCAGCCACCGATGAAACTCTGCTTTCGTTGTCATCATCAATGTCATCAAAGTCCTGCTTTCGATTTCCGCGTTTTTTCGACATTTTGCTTCCTTCAACAAACACACACGAAAAAAATCACCGTGTTCGATAAAAACGCCAATTAACGAGAAAATTTCTCTTGAAAACTAAAATTTCGATAAATAAATGCTCCAACATAAGCAGAGCTGCGTTTAACACGTTCGTCCGACTGACGAAATCAAATCTATTTCCATCCGCCAATGCCAAGTCCACGTTCCCACTCGATGACATTTGATTAGTGTTGCCTAATGCCAGGCATGTGTCACTGTCGAGCATATTTTGCAACGGAATGCGAATTCTTGCAACGAATAATCAGTTGTTTTTGTTTGAAGTGTAAACGAACAGAATCCATCCACAGCACTGTCGCATTGGCATCATATTCAATAGTTGACATCAAATAAGCACAAAGAGAACATAATACCGGCATTCATACCAATGGAACATCAAGTCAAAGTACATTCGTCGACTGAAATTATTATCGAAAACTGCACCATTTTGAAAAATATTGTCTCCGTGTAAACAATTATTATCGTTTAAGAGCTGTGTATGCGAAAATCAAGGCTAACAGCTCAAGGAAACTTTGATCGAACATTTTTTTTTTGTTCTGGAAAATTCTCGAAAAAATTGGGCTAAAAGCCGTTAGGTAATAAAAATATATATATCATGCAAGTCAAGCTTAAAATGATGATTCATGATTCAAGATGGTATTTGCATTTCAGATGTGAAGGAAAAATTCTGCAACAATGTATAAAAATAGAGGTGCGGCCGGAAGGAGCAACGGAGACAGAGGTGCACGCAAAAATGGAAGGAATCAGCGAAAAAATCATAACCAAAATCAGAACGGAGACTCCAACGCAGGAGGCTCGGTGAAAAACGATGAGAATCGTTCAAATCGAAGAGGTCCGAATAATGATCGAGGTGCTGGTCAATCGGGCAAGCGGGAGTTTAAAAGCATGCCGATCGGCTATATAAAGCTCGAAGAGCTCATTCGAGTGAACGATAGCACCCAACTGCTATTCGAATTGTCGAATGACACAGGCGGGTTTATGACTCTTCTGAACGAGAGTCAAATCAATCCAGGTACCATGTGCTTGGTGCTTTCGGCATTCTCCAAAGTAGCCGATGCACCCACCGATATACAATCGCGCCAGCTTATGACATATTTCATGAACAAATTGGTAGAGTCAAAATTTTTGAAGGCAACTCTGCCGTTATTCATTTTTACGCTACAAGAAAATACAGCACCGGATAAGAATGAGCGTGAACGCTATATTCAATCCATCTACGATTTAATGAAGTTCATGCGGCAGATACAATCAACACTTCCGCAGAAATCACAAGATGTGTTGATGTCGATAATACCAGGTTTGCAAGCCCAAATCGAGTTTATTAATCGAAAAGGCAACTGTTTCAAAACAGAGACTCTGGAACTGCTTACCATTTTGATCGAGAATTCGGCCAAAATGACTAAGCGACAAGAAGTCGCTCGACCAGGACAATTCATTGAGATAACAGAGGATCCACCGAATGATTTCCGATCGATACCGATTTGCCCGACAGCTGAGGACATTCTAGAGAATCCTGAGCCATTCTTTCGCCAAAATGTCGTTAAAGGGAGCTATACGGGCGGAGTGGACCACTATTTGGATGTGCAATTTCGATTGCTGCGCGAGGATTTCGTCAGGCCCTTGCGAGATGGAATCGGTGATTATCTTCGTTTGAAACGAGATGGGAAACTTTCGAAAAAAGACATGAGCAAAATCAAAGACATTCGAATATATAATGACGTTCGTGTTGTGGGCTCTGTAATGAGAAGTGGGGATTTGATCCACACTGCCCAGTTTGATGTGACGGACTTCAAAAAGATCCGTTGGCAGGTTAGCGCTCCGATGCGGTATTTGGCAGCCGATATTTCGTGTCATTTCTTTCGTCAATTCACAGGTTAGCAAGAGGTTACTGACAGGATCACTGATCTGCCTGACACCAGACGATTTCCACACATTTTGCTTGGCGACAATCACTGGCTTTCGCGACGCTGAAAAACTGGCTAAAGGTCAATTTCAGTTAAAGTTCGAGTTCACGAATGCGGTGACCAACAGCATAACACCCGCTGTCTCTCTCACCATGATTGAGTCGAACGTTTATTTTGAGGAAAGTTTTGAAAGCGCTTTTGTTGAAATAAACCATAACTGATGATTTATAATGATTCTTCCAATAGGCCTATCGTCACAATCTGCAAGTTCTGCAGAAGTTTGAGGCGGACACTTTACCTTTGCAAAGATACATTGTGAATGTGAACAAAACGATCCTGCCACCGCCATACTTGACTTGTTTGACTGAGTTCAATCTCAGCTCATTGGCGCGAAAATTGTTCGCGATAACCTTTGAAGATCTGGACACCATTCTACAGGATCCCGTGGACAAGACGCAAATTATGAATGTCGTTCAAAAAAAGATTAAAGCATTGTTCGACTCTAAAATTGAACCAAATGTTGTCGCAGAGGCACGTTGTCGGAGAGTGCGTATGCTTGACGATACCAAATGGCCTACATGCAATGAGTTTGGATTGGACGAATCTCAATTTGGAGCATTGAAGGCTGCATTAACGCAAGAGTTCGTAATCATACAAGGTCCTCCAGGTACCGGAAAAACATACGTCGGCCTTCGAATCGCCCAAGCACTTTTGGCCAACTACGATTGTTGGAGTGTTAACTCGAGTTTTGATTTAAATAACGTTGAAAGGCATTTCACTTCGCCAATATTGGTTGTCTGCTACACGAATCACGCTCTCGATCAGTTTTTGGAAGGAATGTTGCCGTTTTGTCAAGACATGATTCGCATCGGTGGCAAATCGAAAAGTCCGCTCTTGGAGCAATTCAATTTGAGCAATGTCAGACAGATGCAGCGATCCGCTCGGCAAGTACCAATGTATATTCACCGAAGTCGAGCAGACAGCCGCAGATCAATGGAGATTATTCAAGGCGATTTAGCTGCTCACGAGAAGAAAATCGAGCAAGCAACCAACTGCATACTTGAGGATGAGCTCTTACCTTTCATCACGCGTGCCAGCCCGGCTCATTATGAGCAAATGATCAAAGCTGATGGCTCCACCAAGATGCTGGAATGGCTCGGCTATTCTGTAGTCGAGTATGATGAGGATGAGGGTGAAGAAGAAGGTGATGGCGATCAGCCACCTGAGAATGAAGATGGCTCTGAAGAAATCGAGGCCGACGAAGAGGAGATTCGGGAAATCGAAAGTATGCGAACGTTTGCTGGCGATTCGGATGACGAATTCGCCTTCTATTCGAGACAAATGCATCAGCAGGAGCAGAAAACGAGGAAGAAAAGATATGAACCGATGTACGGCGAGGACGGTTTCGAATTTCCCAAAGAGTATAAGAAAAAAATAAAAGCTCAATCCAAAAGGGAATTGAGGAAAACGGATGCCATGACCACGGATGAAGTGACTGGGGTCCGAAACATTCTTCATTTGAATGGGCCAGAGCGATGGAATCTATACCGTTTTTGGGTGAAACAATATATTGCGTCGACGGAAGTCGATATGCAGGATTGCCGTCGGAAATTCGCTGACGAATGGGTTCGATTCAATGCGCTGCGCAACCAAGAAGATTTGGAAATAGTGGCCGGAGCTAAAATCATAGGTATGACCACCACTGGAGCAGCCAAATACCATCACATCATTGAAGGCATCAAACCGCGAATCATCAGTGAGTTCGCTTCAAATGGAGGAACTCATTTGAATGACTAACATTGACTCATTACAGTTGTTGAAGAGGCGGCCGAAGTTCTGGAGGCGCACATTGTAACGTCAATGTGCAAGGAAACCGACCATTTGATTCTCATCGGCGATCATCAACAGTTGAAGCCGAGCCCTGCGGTGTATGACCTAGCAAAAAACTACGGCTTGGATGTGTCTCTGTTCGAGCGCATGATCAACAACGAAATCAGTCACCATCGACTGACGCTCCAGCATCGAATGCGACCGGATATTTCTGATTTGTTGGTGCCATACATCTATAAGGAGTTGATCGATCACGACTCTGTGAAACTGTACGAAGACATCAAAGGTAAGACTGGACGGCGATTGCTGTGAGAACAGATCGACCAGTAGAAGTTTGCGAGACGCCATTCTTGAATAATTTTTTTTTAAATTGCAGGTGTCGCCGCCAACATGTACTTTGTGTGCCACGGCGAACTGGAAACAAATCTCCAAGAGACGAGTAGCCGCAAGAACGACTACGAGGCCAGCTTCGTAGTGCAATTGTGCCGCTATCTCATCTTACAAGGTTTGAAATTTTCTAT
>JANSTV010055104.1:0-13096 GCA_027564135.1 Lestremia cinerea
CAAATGTTTTATGAATATTTTTGTTTGCAAGTTGTTTGATCGATTTTTGTTGTAGTTCTATGTTCCGGGTTGTTTCTGCAGCTACCGTCTCAGTGATGTTAACGCTTGTCTCAAGAACATTGCTTTCGGTAACATGTTTGTATTCATTCTCATTGATTGTTGTGTGGAGTTCCTCTGTTTGACTCTCTGGTATGACTTGGCTGTATGTTGGAACCATGATGTTGTCACTAATCTTAGGCGTGGCTGATATAAGATGCATTTCGTCTGATAAGATTTCCGCAGCATTTTCTTGAATTTCGATCTCTTGGCTTTCCGGTGCTGTAAATGTTTTCTCAATTGCCTTCTTCGCTGATTGCAGCATTGGTAAATTGTATTCCCTGTCGTCCAAAGTACTTTGTGGGATCATCTCAAAACTCTGTGCGATATTTGTAAGAACATCAGCCATAATTGGAACCGCACTTTTAGCTTGCTTAGAATCTTCATCGAATGGCAAAGATTCTTCATCAACGGAAAACACTTCTTGCACCTGCACAGCTTCGTGTCCCGTGGTCAAGGTTTGTTGAATCGTGCTTTGCTTTACTCCGCTTATGCTCAGTTCACCTACATCCTCGACAGATATTATTTCCGAATTTGTCACAGCCGATAAATTATCAAACTTGGGAATTGCCTTGAAGCTAATTGCTTCTGTGTTTTCCTGGATCGCTTCCAGTGATTCACATGGCATGGTTTCTTGAATCGTTACGAATTCTCTAGCTGTAACGTTGGCATGTCCTTGAGCCTCGTTCCAAACCATTGGCTCGATTTGAGATACTGTGTCTGTAGGCACAATTGTCGTGCTTTCGAGAACATTAAATTGCTCATCAACCTTCGATTTGGCCGAAGCAAATGGCCCTTTGGTTTGCTCAAAGTCGGATTCTTTTTCCTCAATATGCAGCTCGGTAATTTCAACGCTACTTAAAGCCGATTCGATATTGCTATGCGGCATTTCGCTTTGAACATGTCCTCCGACGCAGCTCACATTTTCGAATGTTTCGATTTGTGTCAGTTCATCAACAACATTTTTCGTGTGATGCTTTTCAACTTTAACACTTTCAATCGTTTTTGGAATCTCATTTGCCAAAACCTCTTCAACAACTGCAGATTTCAAAAGGTGTGTTGGTACTGGTGTTATCTTATTCCCTTCCAGAAGCTGTAATGCATCAAAAGAGTCTTCGGACTCCTCGACGTCGGTCGTGGATATCGTTACATGCCGTTGAACATCAATAACTTCCTTGGCTACCTCTTGCTCTTCTCGCAAAATGAACTCTTTCGTTTTCGCACTCTCATAAGCAATTGTATCGATATTGACAGTTTCATCGAATTTATCTTGACTCTGTTTCGCGATGTGAGTCACTGGTTGCGCATCACTTACATTTTCGGTGGACGATACCGTCATCGTTTCTTCAACAACAGCCGTTTTCAAGAAGGTCGAGGGCATCGGCGTAGCTATTTGAGTTTCAATTCGTGGCTTATCAGTGAATTCAGTCTCATGTTCAAGAGTTTCTTGTTCAGTAATCACAGTCGATGAGTTCTCCGCTAGCATAACATTAGCGTTTTTATTTGACGGAGAAATTTCAGGCACATACTGTTCCAAGCTCTCTAGCGGCACAACCTCGCACGTTGAAATCTCTTTCTGACAATCTTTTAGAATCGTTGCGGTCGCCGAGCTTGGTGATTCATGTTCAAAGTCATCAATACCAAGTGAGGATTGAATTTCAAACGTATCGACGGTGGCCAAGGAATGAGACATGCCCATTTTCCCTGTTTGATTCTCTCGCTCATCATTCGGAGCAAAATCAGCTGATCTTTCCGAAACATCTTGGGCAGTAACGACCAAATGACTCAGAACATCGACGACAGACTTGCCAATCGCACCTTCATTACGTGCCAAGTATTCAACATCTTCCAAGCTTTCCAAGGGCATCGTTTCCCGAACAGACATCTCCCGCAGGCTCGGTTGAACAATTTTGGCTTCGTCCGTTAATGGTTTTTGGTTGAAATATTCACCGGGACCGATAAATTCCGTGTTCTCCTCAACATTCATTACTCCCAATGCTTCGGTCAATGCCACTGTTGCGCTTTGTTCAATGAGGCTTGGGCGATCCGCAAATGTCACCTCTTTCTCTTGCAATCCTTCCAAACCAACTGAAAAAGCAACATTTTCGGTGATGGCTTGAGTGGCCAGTGCTTTCGTTGCACTCAAACTCTCCTCTAGTCCGCTAGTCTCTTCGTACACTGTCGTCTCAGAGGTGACAGTGCTGTCTTGCTCGTCTTTCGTTACCTTGGCGACTTTGGATTGATCGCCTTTCGGTGGTACAAAGTCTTCGGTATGATCCATCGATTGTACTTCCTCAACGTTCAAAGCTTTAAATGAATCGGTTGATTTTGATACAGCGGTTTGTTCGTTTTTCTCTGACGGTGTGTAATCCAATAGGTTATCTTGGCCTTCAACCTCTTTCGTGCTCACCTCGAGGGCATTAAACGGTACCAAGCTTGGTGTTGCTTTGCTCACAATGAATTGATCTGCCAACGATTCAGTTGTCTGCTCAAATGGTGTCACCGTCGAAGTAGTCGTCTCAGTGGATTTCTCCGAAGTATGTTTCGCCTTCACTGCAAGTTGTTTCACTTTATGGAAATCTTCCGTCGACAGTGATGTTCGCGTTTCATCAACAGTGCCCAATTTAAGCGTATGCGTCGGAACGATCGAAGCTCTTTCTTGATCTTGATGCTCAACTTTCAGTACAGTCTCTTTTTCACGAGACTCCGCCTCGGTTATCTCAAGAGATCTCTGGATGTTCAATTCATCTGGAATCGATGCCGTTTCAGTTTTGAATGCCTTTGGAACGAAACTCTGTTCTTTTTCATTCAAAATCACTGAAGTCACTTCTGTCGATTGTTGAATGGCAACATTTACCGAAGCCTCTCCTTTGACATGATCTCGTTTTTGTTCAAATGGTATTGTGGTGTCAAGAGTTTGAACATTTTCGACTTGTAGAGTATCGATCGGTTCGATGGACTTGGTGGCGATAGACATTGTCTGTTTCGTATGCTCAGTCAACAGTTTTTCATGTTCATGTATCAATGGCACTGTCGCAGTACATGTTTCGTGCAGTGTAAAATCAGTGTTGGCTGAAGTTGTATTCAAGCCAGGTGTTGAGAATTCCTTTTCTGCCTCAGATATTTCTACAATTTCAGTTGTCTGGGTGATCTGTTCGTTGAAGTCGACTGTCGCCCACTTCATCTCATACGTAAACTGATCAGTGGCTCCGCTGGAATCATTCACGTCGGTTATTTCCGTTTGAATACTTTCGAATGTAGCGAATACGTCAGAAGCCATTGACCCTATGGGGATCGAATGAGCGGTTAATTCACTTTCCGTTTCGCCAATCGTCGTCTCCTCCACCCCAATCGATTCTGATTTCACGACATCGTAATCGGCCACTTGCTGCGCGGGTAATTTTTCCGATTGATAAATATCTTCTTTTTCAGGTGCGTACGTTTCTTCAGTCTGATATGTTCTTTGATCAACGAATTCGGTATTAGCCACCTCCGTTGCTACCACCTGTTCGGGATAGTATTTGTCTGGTTTGAGTTCACTGAATGTCTCTGTTATTTCTAGCGACTCCTCTGGAAATAAGTCGTACTTGGCATCTATTGAAGTAGCCTTTAAATTCGATGCAAAGTATTCTTCCGATTCGAGATCATCAACTCTAGCCACTACGATCGCTTCATTCGGCAAGAAATTCTCAACAGCCTTGTCTCCTCTAATTTTTGGTTTGCCCTCGAATTCATCTTCCTTATCCACCACCAAATCCTGACTAACAGTTGTCGCTTCGTGCACCGTGCAACCAATTTTCGCAACATTCGTCACCACCGGAGTGATGTTCAGTTGCTCGACGTTCTCATTCGAAACGACTTGGTTGCCAACGATCGATTGATTTGACAGGAACTCCGTTGAAATTTTCACTTCCTTTCCTTTTTGTTGCGGTTTCAAATCCTTGACGGTATGCTCAATATCAGCCACAAACACCTCCAACGGGACGTTTGCGTCCAAGATTATGTGACTCTTTTGTGTGTTTGGTATATCCAACGGCATTTGTTTTTCACTTTCAGAGAGGATCGTTTCCTCCGTTACTGGTATTGTGTATGCTTGCACATTCGCAATGGGAATAGCTTGTCCTAAATCGGGCACCAGCGGTGCCAAGTCTACTGTTTTGTCAGAAATGACAATTTCATTTTGATTGGACGGTGTTTGGGTCAGTACCGATTTCATTTCTTGTGGTTTTTCCGTTTCGAACTCGTCCAAATGCTCGTATGGAATATCATTGGTGATGCTTGTTTTCGGTTTAATCAATGTCTTTATGTGCTCTGTGACATGTTTTTGTTGTTTTTGTTCTTGTTCGGATTCTTGTACTTGTTCAATTATTTCGATCTGTTGTTGTTCCTGTTTAACCTCTTTTTGACGTGTTTTATGTTTCTTTTTTATTTGTTTTTTAATTATGTGTTGCTCATTTTCCGAGCCAATATGTTGAACGGACATGATGGCTGTTTCTGTGAATTATGTAAATGTAAATTTTTTGATTGTTTAATATTATCAGATTTTCAGACAGTTTCGCTTTTTCTACAAGTGTTTGCTTTCTACATTGCACGTTACGTTCATATCGCTCATAGCCGAAATGTTGTTCAGTGATTATGTATTCTAAATGTGCGTCAGTCTGAACGTTTACAACGTTTCTTTTCTTGTTTTGGTTTGATTTTGTTTTTGTTTTTGAATTTCGATTTCGAATATTTGATTTTGATTTATGTGTTGCCGTCGTCTTGTGGATGTACGCCAATGGTTTGTTTGAAAATTTTTGATTTGCGATATAAACGTAGTTGATTTGGTCATGTTATACACAGTCTGTGATGGAGTGTTACTGTTCCATTGATTATCAACGTTATGAATTATTGCAACTCGGAATGGTGTGTTCACGTTAAATGTTTAAGTATTTACAGGATTTTGTTTATATTCTTTGTTGGTCATTTCATTTCATCACATTTAATATTTTTATGTACAGCCGTTAAGAAACATGAATTTTTTTGTCGTTATATTTTTGATTTAAATTTTGATTATGTTTACATCTAAAAATCGTCTAACTTGCGGAATGTCTTTGTTTTTGGAGTAGTTAAATTCAAAGAAAAGAGAAAAAAAGAAAATTTGGAAACATAAAAATATCAAGTCACAACACCAACTGGTTAATTTTGGAATTCATAATGTTTGGGGAACATTTCGTCTCGGTAAATATGCGCCCATTGACAAACACCATACTCACCTCTATCACATGTGGTTCATACCTTAGTCATCTTGTCTTGGATTAAATTCACTCGTTTAGCTGGCATTTTCTAGCAAATTAAAAGCATTTCAAAACACCCATTGCTGTGTTACCGTTCATTAGTATCATTTTTCGCTTTGCCAATTTATTTTTCACCATTTTCAATTGTTGCTTATTCGTTTATTATTCTTTTTTAATTCGATTTTTTTTTTTGAGTATGTGGCTTCAAATCGCAAACATTAAAAGCAGAATAAAGCAAAAAGTCAAAAAGCATTTTGGTTTTTTTATTTTAAAACTAAATCAATCATTTGCATTTACTTAAAATTACGAAAAAGAGATAGAGATAGAGTGGGAGAGGGACGGGGAAAGAGTCAGATAAAGAAAAGTGTTCTACGCGTTGAGAATTAAGTTGCTCAGTTCTTATTTGGATTTAATCAGGTATTTTTCGATGTGAAGAAATATTTTGGGTCAAAATTATCATAAATTTACAATAATTTGTTCTGTTTTTGTCAATATTTCAAACCTTCTTGTTGTTGTGTCGTCGACGATGATTGCTTTTCAATGATTGTTTTTTCTGAAACTGGTCAATTTCGAAAATGAACGATTTTAATCATTAATTGAGTGGTTTTTATTGGATCTGCCGCCGTGTACGCCCCGGGTACTGGGCTTGAAATTGAGTTCGCAAGAGAGTGGCATGCGTGCGATTCAATCGAAATGGAAATTTGGAAAATGTCTTTCGAAAATGTAAATATAATGAAAATATTATTGAGGAGATCTGCGACTCAAATTGGAAGAGACGTACACGATGGACATTTGAAAAATTATCAAAAATTGATTCCTCAAATCACATATTACCAGTTTCATGGATTTCCTCTGATTCCACATATTCAGTAAATGTTTCTATACGTTCTTCCCTCGTTTCAATGATTTTCTCTCGATGCTCATTCGATTTCCATTCTTGCGAAATAAAATCTTCATGTTTGAAATGGGTGATGGCATCTTCAATGGCAATGTCAGTCACTTGAACCATTCGCATGAATGCTCGGAAGCCAACTGTTGCCGCCAATTCAGTTTCATCTTCGATGGTCTCTTCAGTTAGCATTTCCGTGATTAAGCTTTCATGACCTTGTCGCTCGACCAATTGGACCAGAGCCGATTGTGATTCGGGTATTTTTAACGCTGGAAACAGATTCGCGCTGTACAATTGGTATATCTCCGTAATCGTCAACCCATGCTTCAACATGTAGCCAATAGTCGCCAATTCACGCAATGGCTTCTCCCCCGTGCCAAATTTGTCCACTTCAATGGTTTCCAAAATTTCATTGACCTCGTCGGCGAGCTTGAAGTTGTCAATGTCTTCTTGGGTCAACAGTTCCGTGTAGATTTTGATGCGAATCTCTTCGATTTCTTCGTGAATTTCAACATCTTCCTCTTCATGAACATGAGTCGTCGTAACAACTTTCACCGAATTGGACGATGTAGATGAACTGGTGTGTTCTTGGCGAATGTTCGTAGCCTGAACGATTTGCGGAATTTCGATATGAACTTGTTTTGGTACAGACGTTTCCATAGTGCTAACGGTCGATTGCTGGTGCACTTCAGTTGCAGCCGCGTGTCCTTTGTGGATTTTCTTCTTTATGACACGTGGCTTCAGCTTTTTCGTCTTTTCAACATTGGTCACTTTCGTTGTGGACGATGCTTCAATACTCGTCGTTTCCACTGTTTTACTCTCAGCTACCCCGCCAGTTGCCAGTTCAAATTTGGCCCGTGTCACAGCCTCTGAAACATCATTTATGGCTTTGCATTGATAATAGCCCACATGCTCTTTGGCCACATTCATTATCGTGCATGACGATCGGCCCAAATCTGGATTTATATCAATTTTAATTCGTTCATTGCTTTTTATGAATTTCGAATTGTGATACCACAAGATATCTAAAATCAAATTGATTCATTTAAAAATAGCTTAAACGGAACACATAATTACGAAATGCTTCGATTCGGTAATTTCGGGTAAACGCAAACAATTTGCAAAATATATTTTGTCGGCGATAATTTTAGATTATTTTCAGCAGTTTTCGCGACTTTGCAAATTGCACGGTCGATCCGGTCAAGTCAAGGGAGAGGATGTCAACATATGGACGATGATGTTGAGGGAATAGGAAATATACCTGGCACTGGTGTCCCTGAAAACTGACAATCAAATTGAACAGTTTCTCCTTCTAACGCTCTTTTATCTTTTATTTCTACCACAAACGAAGGAGCAGATTTAGCAGCTGTAATTGTTTTTAACAAATAGCATTGCGTTAATAGCAGTCTACATTGCATTACCATTAGATAGATAATTGTGAATTTCATGAATTAAAATTAATGAGTTTAATATGCAATGTGCGCTACTATTGATTAATGACATCAACGGTTGTACATACTTACCTCGCCGAACAGTATTTATGATTTGTGTGCATTGGCATCAGAAAATCTTGCCAATTTTATTTTGTCAGAGTAAATGCATCGCATCGCACAAATCACAACTAATTCAATTCACTTCAATTAATTAATTAACCCGTGAAATGGGTGTGCGAGACGAGGCATTTAGTCTTGAGGTGTTTGTTAAAGGTTGATTGTCGAATGGGTTCTTGTTTGTCATAGTGTTCAATTTGACTGAGTTCATGGAACATGGTCTCTAATTGTCTCCTAACCTAACTATATTTATCATTCAATCTGTACAAATTTTGTATTGTTTTCCAGAGAAAAACCAAGAAAAAAAAACTAAATCGAAAATGCTAATTCAGAACAGTCTAGCTCTATTGTCTGAATGAATATTATTCACAAATGGCTTGATCAAAACACGAGGAAAATCTATCGAAAGATCTTACCTCGCAGTGCTTCGCGCATTTCTTCCATGTGAGTAACCCATTCCGGTTTTCTATACTCCTTGGTTCCAACAATCTCTGTGAATGAGAAGAGAAGACACGTTTTTAAAATGAGTCTCGCTGAAATGACTTCTTAATTTCCGAATGTGGTTGACATTAACGACAATTGGTCTGTATCTGTAAGTGTTTGTAATTTGTGGTGTTTTTTTTCGGGGGAAAGAGAGGGAGTGGAAAAATGAAGTCGATCCTGAAAATGCTAAGTAAATATTTCCTGCGGAAAGAAATTTATTTAAGAGAATCGAATAAAGAAAAAAATGTCGAGTTACGACATCGAATAATGGAATACCTTCGACTGATAGTTCAGTTGTTGTGGTTGCCACACCCACAGCATTGTAGGCTTCGAATGTGATTTCGCCAGTGTCATCGGGATAGAAGTTGTTTATAATCAATATCGAGGTACCATCTTCAGAGTTCTCGATTTGATACTCTTCGGACGGATGCAGTTGTTCGCCTTGTTTGTACCATCGGACCTCTGGTTTTGGTTTACCTGTGACCTTGACTTCCAGTTTGGTCGGTTGACCAGCATCACTAGGACGCACAAATTCGGGCAACGGCATGATTATTTCGGGAGCACAAAGAGATTCTTCTTCAACTATTTCTTCGACGTGCTCTTCGTGGTGGATGGTCATTTGTGAATCGGGAACATTTTCAAACGCTGAAATTATTATTTTTTTTCGATTTGGTGAAGCTGCAATTTGAATCGTTGCGAGAAATGCTTACCCAAGATGGTGTTCGTTCGGGATATGGCAACTCCCGCTTCATTTCTCACTTCGCAGGAATAGTTACCAATTTCGGCTTGAGTAACCTTCGACAGTTCCAAAGTGACGACTTTCTCGGCAACATTCATAACATACTTGTCAGACGCACGAATTTCAATATCATTGAAATACCATTTGATTTCGGGAAATGGTGATCCATCAACTTTGCATTGCAATAGGGCAGGCTGATCGAGTTGGCATCGTTGAGGTTGAAGCTTTTTGAGGAAACGCGGTGCTTTCAGAGCAACTCTCGATATTTTTGCTTTGGGCAAACGTTTTTCTGTGATGGTTTGTTCAATTTTTGCTTCTTCCAAGAGTTCTTCTTCCTCAACAGCAATCTGTTCTGCTAAGCTTTCCTCCTGAGTCTCTTCAGTCACCTCGTATGTTTCGAGTGTTTCGTTGAATGCCACTTGCTTTTGAGCCTTCGCTTTAATCACTTTCTTCTTTTTCTCCACCTTTGCGGCGACATGCTCGGGGATTTCGACAGTTGAAGCTTCCGCTGATTCTGTTTCTTCAATGAATTCTTCCACTTCTTCTGTGGGCTCGTGCGCCGTGGAAACGGTCACTTTTTGTTTCTCTTCAACTTCCTCAATTTCCGTTACTTCTTTTAGAATCCATTGCTTTGGCGCCTCTTCCTCGGTTGCTGTTCGGGCAACTGGCTCGGCGATAGATACCTCAGCAACTTCATCGTCGGGCTGAGATGATTGTGAAACCTCATCCACGTGATCTTCAGATGTTTCATCGACCGATTCGGACTTTGCCTTTTTCAATTTCTTTGCTTTCGGCTTCTTGACCTTCTTTTCAGGCTCGATGGAAACCTTTGCAGCCGGCTCTGGTTCAACGTCTTCTTCGGCAGGTTGCTCTGGTGCAGGTTTCTTTGGTATTGGCTTCAACTGTACCTTCTCAACCGCTTCTGGTTCTTTTGGCTTCCGTTTACCTTTTGGCCATTGTTTCTCCTCGACCTGCTCTGTTTCTGATTTTTCTTTTGGTGCTCGTTGATATTGTTCTTCTTCAATTTCTTCTGGCTGTTCTGGTTTGAGTGATACTTTCCGAATTGGCTTGAGCTCGGCCTCTTCAGGAGCTGTTTGTTCTTCCGGCTTCTTTCGTGGAATTGGTTTGAGTTCAACCTTCTCTACTTGCTCGGATTCCTGTGGCTTTCTCTTTCCCTTTGGGAATTGTTTCTCTTCCACCTCTTTTTCCACCGGTTGTTCTTTCTTTCCTCGTCTCCACGCAGTTGGTTGTTCATTCAACTGATCCTTCGGAATGGAAGCTTCTCTTTCGACCGTTTCCAGCTCTGCCGGCTGTGGAATGGGCTTTTCTTCAGGTACCTTCCTTGGAATTGGCTTTAGTTCGACCTGTTCAGCTTCCTCTGGTGCTTGTGGCTTTCGTTTGCCAGTGGGCCACTGCTTTTCTTCTGGCTTCTGCTCTTCGGGCTTTTCTTTCTTGCCACGTTGCCATGGCAGCTTCTGAACTTCCTTTGGTTGCTCAGGAATTTTGGCGACATTCTCAACTGGCTTGAGATCAGCCTCTTCGAGGGCTGAGGGAATTGGTTTGAGTTCCACCTTCTCTGCTTCCTTTTCGACCGGCTGTTCTTTCTTTCCGCGTCTCCAAGCAGTTGGATGCTCGTTCAATTGCTCAGGTGTTTCCTGAGTTACGTGTTCAGCCTCGAGTTGTTCTGGGACGGATTCTGGTGCTTGTTCAACAACCTTCTTTGGAATGGAAGGTCGTCTCCACGGGACTGCTTCAACTTTCTCGACGGGTTCTTGAGGTGCTGGCTTGGGCTCATCGATAAACGCTTCGGTTTCAACTGTCTCTGGTTGCAAACTGCCCTTTCTTGGAGTGAACTTCAAGTTCACTTCAGTCATTTCGTGCTTTTCATCCAATTTTTCAACCTGCTTTCTGGGAGTCGGTTTCAATTTCACCTCATCCCACTGTTCTCGTTGGGATTGATGCTGTTTCTTGCCTCTCATCCATGGAACCGTCGATTCGTGTACTTTCGTCTGCTCCACAACTTTAACATCCTCCTTTTCGTCGATTGTGAGGCGCGTATCATCTTCCACGTGCGACACGACCTCTGCAGACTTGGGTCCTCTTCTCCATGCAACTGGTTTCTCTTCGGATTTCAGTCGGTGGACATCAATCTCTGATTGTTCTTGAATCTGCAAAATCGTTGAGTCTTCTTCGTGAGAAAAGGCGGCTTGCTCAGACGCTTTCTGCCTTTGACCACGTTGCCACATAACCGGCACTTCTTGTTCAATTTGCTCGATTTGCTTTGTTTCCAAGTTTTCTTGCTGCGAAACACTCAGGAAAATAGCATCCTCCAAATGAGAGAGAGCTTGCGTGTTTTCCTGCAGTTTCGTCTTCAGACCACGTGCCCAAGGAACTGGCTGTTCAATTCCTTCAATCAGTCTGGTTTCCAACTCCTCACGCTGCAATAAGCTCAAACGGGACGCATCTTCCAAATGCGAGACAGCCTGAGAGCTTTCTTGCAATTGAGTGTTCTTGCCTCGAGCCCAGGGAACGGCTTGCTCCTTTCTGAAAATTTGCTCATTCTGATCTTGATCTAATTTCAGAATAATTGTGTCCTCAACATCTGTGATCGTTTCTTTCAAAACAATTTCTTTGCGTTCGATCTGTTGCTTTCGAACCGAATTCAAGTCAACCTCCTCAACGCGGAAATTATTGATTAATTTCTGAGCTCTTTCAATTGTTTTCAATTGTTTCTTTTGCGTTTCCCAGGAGACTGCCTGTGATGTGTCCCGGTGAATGAGCTCATCGATTTGTCGCGTCAATTCCAAAATCGACATGTTTTGCTCGTGCTTCTCTTTGTGAATCATATAGTCGAATTCGTTCTGTGATATTTCAGCTGTTAATCTAGCGTACTCAGCCTCGTCGATTTCGCCGCGAAGCACACGGCCGAATATCTCCTGCAAACACTTCAATTCGACCTTCTGCCATTCCAGCTCCTCCTTGGGGAACTCCAACTTGCGTTCGATGTGTGCTTCGCGCAATTGCACTTGCTGAATTTGTTCGCGTTCAACGACCTTCTGGTGAAGTTCGGTTCGCTTCAGTTTGATTTCTTCTTCGAACCATGGCCGAATCGGATATTTCAGCTGACCGCCGTAGAAGGGCAGTTGTTTCGGAACGGATCGATCGCGTTTGCCCCTCAACCATGGAAGATCTTCAATATTCGAAACTCGACCCGGTTGCAAGCTTCTGCTCCGGGGTTTTCGCTCATTCTTCTCTCGTCGCCAAGGCAATGACGCGTCACCCCGTGGAAACTCATCTCCATCATAGGGTTCATCTTCTTGTGGAGCGTTCAAATATTGCGGCTGTTGAGGTTGAAATTGATTCCCAACAACCGGTTGATGATATTGTGCTGGTTCTTGCTGTTGTTGTTTGAATTGCGGTTGCTGTTGTTGTTGTTGTTGTTGTTGTTGATGTGGCTGAGGCTGATAGAATGGGTGTTGCTGCGGTCTTTGCTGTTGTTGGTGAAATGGATGCTGCTGCGGGTGCTGTTGATTAAATGGGTGCTGCTGATGTGGCTGCAGATGATAGAATTCAGGTTGATGCTGCTGCTGTTGCTGTTGATGTGGCTGTTGTGGATGGTGGAATGAATGGGGATGTTGTGGCAGCTGTTGTAGGAACTCAGGTTGTTGTTGCGGCTGTTGTGGATGATAGAATGGGTGATGTTGTTGTTTTTGCTGCTGCTGACTGAATTGATATTGCTGTTCATAAGATTGCTGCTGTTGATGCGTCTGTTGCTGATATTGTGTGTGCTGTTGTTGTTGTTGGAACTGCTGTTGTTGTTGAAACTGCTGTTGTTGTTGGAACTGCTGTTGTTGTTGTTGCGTCTGTTGAAAAGTATGCGTTTGCTGTGATGTTGCCTGCCTGGTCGTATCAATTCGCGAGACACGCGATTGACTTAAGGACGTTTGACGTTCTGAAAATATTTTTTGATTTTTTCGTTTTTGTTCCGTGTAAATAATTTGTGTAATCACCTTGGAACTAGTTATTAATTTAGCATAAAATCAAGAGCTGGCAATTCATCAAC